>JAKSZU010000051.1:600000-865229 GCA_026018925.1 Tupaia tana | reverse complement strand
TCAGGTTAGGTTTGGGGTTGAGCTTAAGGTGTCCGCCTATGGTTAGGGTTAGGTGTATGGTTTGATTTAGGCTTCAGGTTAGGTTAGGTTTGAACTTAGTCTGAGGCAGTAAGTTTAGGGCTACTGTTAGTTTTCGTTTAACTGCTAGGGTTGGAGTAAGCGTCAGGGTCAGGTTAGGGTGGGGCTTAAGCATAAGGTGTCCGCCTAGGGTTAGGGTTAGGTCTATGGTTTCATTTAGGCTTCAGGTTAGGTTATGTTTGAACTTAGTTTGAGGGAGTAAGTTTAGGGCTACTGTTAGTTTTTGGGTAACTGTTACGGTTGGAGTTAGCGTCACGGCCAGGTTAGGGTTGGGGTTGAGCTTAAGGTGTCCGCCTAGGGTTAGGGTTAGGTGTATGGTTTGATTTAGGCTTCAGGTTAGGTTAGGTTTGAACTTAGTTTGAGGGAGTAAGTTTAGGGCTACTGTTAGTTTTCGGTTCAGTATTATGGTTGGAGTTAGCGTCAGGGTCAGGTTAGGGTTGGGGTTGAGCTTCAGGTGTCCGCCTATTGTTAGGGTTAGGTCTATGATTTCAGTTAGGCTTCAGGTTAGGTTAGGTTTGAACTTAGTTTGAGCGAGTAAGTTTAGGGCTACTCTTAGTTTTCGGTTCAGTGATATGGTTGGAGTTAGCCTGGAGGTCAGGGTAGGGTTGGGGTTGAGTTTAAGGTGTCCGCCTAGGGTTAGGGTTAGGTGTATGGTTTGATTTAGGCTTCAGGTTAGGTTAGGTTTGAACTTAGTTTGAGGGAGTAAGTTTAGGGCTACTGTTAGTTTTCAGGAAACTGTTACGGTTGGAGTTAGCGTCAGGGCCAGGTTAGGGTTGGGGTTGAGATTAAGGTGTCCGCATAGGGTTAGGGTTAGGTGTATGGTTTGATTTAGGCTTCAGGTTAGGTTAGGATTGAAGTTAGTTTGAGGGAGTAAGTTTAGGGCTACTGTTAGTTTTCGGTTAACTGTTACAGTTGGAGTAAGCGTCAGGGTTAGGTTAGGGTTGGTGTTGCGCTTAAGGTGTCCCCCTAGGGTTAGGGTTACGTCTGTGATTTGAGTTAGGCTTCAGGTTAGGTTAGGTTTGAACTTAGTTTGAGGGAGTCAGTTTAGGGCTACTGTTAGTTTTCGGTTCACTGTTACGGTTGGAGATAGCGTCAGGGTCAGGTTAGGGTTGGGTTTGAGCTTCAGGTGTCCACCTAGGGTTAGGGTTAGGTCTATTGTTTGAGTTAGGCTTGAAGTTAGGTTAGGTTTGAACTTAGTTTTAGGGAGTCAGTTTAGGGCTACTGTTAGTTTTCGGTTCAGTGTTACGTTTGGAGATAGCGTGAGGGTCAGGTTAGGGTTGGGTTTGAACTTCATGTGTCCGGCTAGGGTTAGGGTTAGGTGTGTAGTTTGATTTAGGCTTCAGGCTAGGTTAGGTTTGAACTTAGTTTGAGGCAGTAAGTTTAGGGCTACTGTTTGTTTTCGGTTAAGTGTTACGGTTGGAATAAGCGTCAGGGTCAGGTTAGGTTTGGGGTTGAGCTTAAGGTGTCCGCCTAGGGTTAGGGTGAGGTGTATGGTTTAATTTAGGCGTCAGGTTAGGTTAGGTTTGAACTTAGTTTGAGGGACTAAGTTTAGGGCTACTGTTAGTTTTCGGTTCAGTGCTACGGTTGGAGATAGCGTCAGGGTCAAGTTAGGGTTGGGGTTGAGATTCAGGTGTCCGCCTAGGGTTAGGGTTAGGTCTATGGTTTGAGTTAGGCTTCAGGTTAGGTTAGGTTTGAAGTTAGTTTGAGGGAGTAAGTTTAGGCCCATTGTATTTTTCGGTTCAGTGTTATGGTTGGATTTTGCCTCAGGGTCAGGTTAGGGTTGGGGTTAAGCTTAAGGTGTCCGCCTAGGGTTAGGGTTAGGTCTATTGTTTGAGTTAGGCTTCAGGTTAGGTTAGGTTTGAACTTAGTTTGAGGGAGTAAGTTTAGGGCTACTGTTAGTTTTCGTTTAACTGTTACGTTTGGAGTAAGCGTCAGGGTCAGGTTAGGGTGGGGGCTAATCATAGGGTGTCCGCCTAGGGTTAGGGTTAGGTCTATGGATTCATTTAGGCTTTAGGTTATGTTAAGATTGAACTTAGTTTGAGGGAGTAAGTTTAGGGCTACTGTTAGTTTTCGGTTCAGTGTTACGTTTGGAGTTAGCGTGAGGGTACGGTTAGGGTTGGTGTTGAGCTTAAAGTGTCCGCCTAGGGTTAGGGTTAGGTGTGTGGTTTGATTTAGGCTTCAGGTTAGGTTAGGTTTGAACTTAGTTTGAGGCAGTAAGTTTAGGGCTACTGTTAGTTTTCGGTGAAGTGTTACGGTTGGAGTAAGCGTCAGGGTCAGGTTAGGTTTGGGGTTGAGCTTAAGGTGTCCACCTAGGGTTAGGTTTAGGTGTATGGTTTGATTTAGGCGTCAGGTTAGGTTAGGTTTGAACTTAGTTTGAGGGAGTAAGTTTAGGGCTACTGTTAGTTTTCGTTTAAGTGTTACGGTTGGAGTAAGCGTCGGGGTTAGGTTAGGGTTGGGGTTGAGCATAAGGTGTCCGCCTAGGGTTAGGGTTAGGTCTATGGTTTCATTTAGGCTTTTGGTTAGGTTAGGATTGAACTTAGTTTGAGGGAGTTAGTTTAGGGCTATTGTTAGTTTTTGGTTCAGTGTTACAGTTGGATTTAAACTCATGGTCAGGTTAGGGTTTGGGTTAAGCTTAAGGTGTCCGCCTAGGGTGAGGGTTAAGTCTGTGGTTTGATTTAGGCTTCAGGTTAGGTTACGTTTGAACTTAGTTTGAGTGAGTAAGTTTAGGGCTACTGTTAGTTTTCGGTTCAGTGTTACAGTTGGAGATAGCGTCAGGGTCAGGTTAGGGTTGGGGTTGAGCTTCAGGTGTCCGCCTATTGTTAGGTTTAGGTCTATGGTTTGAGTTAGGCTTCAGGTTAGGTTACGTTTGAACTTAGTTTGAGCGAGTAAGTTCAGGGCTACTCTTAGTTTTCGGTTCAGTGATATGGTTGGAGTTAGCCTGGAGGTCAGGTTAGGGTTGGGGTTGAGCTTAAGGTGTCCGCCTAGGGTTAGGGTTAGGTGTATGGTTTGATTTAGGCTTCAGGTTAGGTTAGGTTTGAACTTAGTTTGAGGGAGTAAGTTTAGGGCTACTGTTAGTTTTCAGGAAACTGTTACGGTTGGAGTTAGCGTCAGGGCCAGGTTAGGGTTGGGGTTGAGATTAAGGTGTCCGCATAGGGTTAGGGTTAGGTGTATGGTTTGATTTAGGCTTCAGGTTAGGTTAGGATTGAAGTTAGTTTGAGGGAGTAAGTTTAGGGCTACTGTTAGTTTTCGGTTAACTGTTACAGTTGGAGTAAGCGTCAGGGTTAGGTTAGGGTTGGTGTTGCGCTTAAGGTGTCCGCCTAGGGTTAGGGTTACGTCTGTGATTTGAGTTAGGCTTCAGGTTAGGTTAGGTTTGAACTTAGTTTGAGGGAGTCAGTTTAGGGCTACTGTTAGTTTTCGGTTCAGTGTTACGGTTGGAGATAGCGTCAGGGTCAGGTTAGGGTTGGGTTTGAGCTTCAGGTGTCCACCTAGGGTTAGGGTTAGGTCTATTGTTTGAGTTAGGCTTGAAGTTAGGTTAGGTTTGAACTTAGTTTTAGGGAGTCAGTTTAGGGCTACTGTTAGTTTTCGGTTCAGTGTTACGTTTGGAGATAGCGTGAGGGTCAGGTTAGGGTTGGGTTTGAACTTCATGTGTCCGGCTAGGGTTAGGGTTAGGTGTGTAGTTTGATTTAGGCTTCAGGCTAGGTTAGGTTTGAACTTAGTTTGAGGCAGTAAGTTTAGGGCTACTGTTTGTTTTCGGTTAAGTGTTACGGTTGGAATAAGCGTCAGGGTCAGGTTAGGTTTGGGGTTGAGCTTAAGGTGTCCGCCTAGGGTTAGGGTGAGGTGTATGGTTTAATTTAGGCGTCAGGTTAGGTTAGGTTTGAACTTAGTTTGAGGGACTAAGTTTAGGGCTACTGTTAGTTTTCGGTTCAGTGCTACGGTTGGAGATAGCGTCAGGGTCAAGTTAGGGTTGGGGTTGAGATTCAGGTGTCCGCCTAGGGTTAGGGTTAGGTCTATGGTTTGAGTTAGGCTTCAGGTTAGGTTAGGTTTGAAGTTAGTTTGAGGGAGTAAGTTTAGGCCCATTGTATTTTTCGGTTCAGTGTTACGGTTGGATTTTGCCTCAGGGTCAGGTTAGGGTTGGGGTTAAGCTTAAGGTGTCCGCCTAGGGTTAGGGTTAGGTCTATTGTTTGAGTTAGGCTTCAGGTTAGGTTAGGTTTGAACTTAGTTTGAGGGAGTAAGTTTAGGGCTACTGTTAGTTTTCGTTTAACTGTTACGTTTGGAGTAAGCGTCAGGGTCAGGTTAGGGTGGGGGCTAATCATAGGGTGTCCGCCTAGGGTTAGGGTTAGGTCTATGGATTCATTTAGGCTTTAGGTTATGTTAAGATTGAACTTAGTTTGAGGGAGTAAGTTTAGGGCTACTGTTAGTTTTCGGTTCAGTGTTACGTTTGGAGTTAGCGTGAGGGTACGGTTAGGGTTGGTGTTGAGCTTAAAGTGTCCGCCTAGGGTTAGGGTTAGGTGTGTGGTTTGATTTAGGCTTCAGGTTAGGTTAGGTTTGAACTTAGTTTGAGGCAGTAAGTTTAGGGCTACTGTTAGTTTTCGGTGAAGTGTTACGGTTGGAGTAAGCGTCAGGGTCAGGTTAGGTTTGGGGTTGAGCTTAAGGTGTCCACCTAGGGTTAGGTTTAGGTGTATGGTTTGATTTAGGCGTCAGGTTAGGTTAGGTTTGAACTTAGTTTGAGGGAGTAAGTTTAGGGCTACTGTTAGTTTTCGTTTAAGTGTTACGGTTGGAGTAAGCGTCGGGGTTAGGTTAGGGTTGGGGTTGAGCATAAGGTGTCCGCCTAGGGTTAGGGTTAGGTCTATGGTTTCATTTAGGCTTTTGGTTAGGTTAGGATTGAACTTAGTTTGAGGGAGTTAGTTTAGGGCTACTGTTAGTTTTTGGTTCAGTGTTACAGTTGGATTTAAACTCATGGTCAGGTTAGGGTTTGGGTTAAGCTTAAGGTGTCCGCCTAGGGTGAGGGTTAAGTCTGTGGTTTGATTTAGGCTTCAGGTTAGGTTACGTTTGAACTTAGTTTGAGTGAGTAAGTTTAGGGCTACTGTTAGTTTTCGGTTCAGTGTTACAGTTGGAGATAGCGTCAGGGTCAGGTTAGGGTTGGGGTTGAGCTTCAGGTGTCCGCCTATTGTTAGGTTTAGGTCTATGGTTTGAGTTAGGCTTCAGGTTAGGTTACGTTTGAACTTAGTTTGAGCGAGTAAGTTCAGGGCTACTCTTAGTTTTCGGTTCAGTGATATGGTTGGAGTTAGCCTGGAGGTCAGGTTAGGGTTGGGGTTGAGCTTAAGGTGTCCGCCTAGGGTTAGGGTTAGGTGTATGGTTTGATTTAGGCTTCAGGTTAGGTTAGGTTTGAACTTAGTTTGAGGGAGTAAGTTTAGGGCTACTGTTAGTTTTCAGGAAACTGTTACGGTTGGAGTTAGCGTCAGGGCCAGGTTAGGGTTGGGGTTGAGATTAAGGTGTCCGCATAGGGTTAGGGTTAGGTGTATGGTTTGATTTAGGCTTCAGGTTAGGTTAGGATTGAAGTTAGTTTGAGGGAGTAAGTTTAGGGCTACTGTTAGTTTTCGGTTAACTGTTACAGTTGGAGTAAGCGTCAGGGTTAGGTTAGGGTTGGTGTTGCGCTTAAGGTGTCCGCCTAGGGTTAGGGTTACGTCTGTGATTTGAGTTAGGCTTCAGGTTAGGTTAGGTTTGAACTTAGTTTGAGGGAGTCAGTTTAGGGCTACTGTTAGTTTTCGGTTCAGTGTTACGGTTGGAGATAGCGTCAGGGTCAGGTTAGGGTTGGGTTTGAGCTTCAGGTGTCCACCTAGGGTTAGGGTTAGGTCTATTGTTTGAGTTAGGCTTGAAGTTAGGTTAGGTTTGAACTTAGTTTTAGGGAGTAAGTTTAGGGCTACTGTTAGTTTTCGGTTCAGTGTTACGTTTGGAGATAGCGTGAGGGTCAGGTTAGGGTTGGGTTTGAACTTCATGTGTCCGGCTAGGGTTAGGGTTAGGTGTGTAGTTTGATTTAGGCTTCAGGCTAGGTTAGGTTTGAACTTAGTTTGAGGCAGTAAGTTTAGGGCTACTGTTAGTTTTCGGTTAAGTGTTACGGTTGGAATAAGCGTCAGGGTCAGGTTAGGTTTGGGGTTGAGCTTAAGGTGTCCGCCTAGGGTTAGGGTGAGGTGTATGGTTTAATTTAGGCGTCAGGTTAGGTTAGGTTTGAACTTAGTTTGAGGGACTAAGTTTAGGGCTACTGTTAGTTTTCGGTTCAGTGCTACGGTTGGAGATAGCGTCAGGGTCAAGTTAGGGTTGGGGTTGAGATTCAGGTGTCCGCCTAGGGTTAGGGTTAGGTCTATGGTTTGAGTTAGGCTTCAGGTTAGGTTAGGTTTGAAGTTAGTTTGAGGGAGTAAGTTTAGGCCCATTGTATTTTTCGGTTCAGTGTTACGGTTGGATTTTGCCTCAGGGTCAGGTTAGGGTTGGGGTTAAGCTTAAGGTGTCCGCCTAGGGTTAGGGTTAGGTCTATTGTTTGAGTTAGGCTTCAGGTTAGGTTAGGTTTGAACTTAGTTTGAGGGAGTAAGTTTAGGGCTACTGTTAGTTTTCGTTTAACTGTTATGTTTGGAGTAAGCGTCAGGGTCAGGTTAGGGTGGGGGTTAATCATAGGGTGTCCGCCTAGGGTTAGGGTTAGGTCTATGGATTCATTTAGGCTTTAGGTTAGGTTAAGATTGAACTTAGTTTGAGGGAGTAAGTTTAGGGCTACTGTTAGTTTTCGGTTCAGTGTTACGTTTGGAGTTAGCGTGAGGGTACGGTTAGGGTTGGTGTTGAGCTTAAAGTGTCCGCCTAGGGTTAGGGTTAGGTGTGTGGTTTGATTTAGGCTTCAGGTTAGGTTAGGTTTGAACTTAGTTTGAGGCAGTAAGTTTAGGGCTACTGTTAGTTTTCGGTGAAGTGTTACGGTTGGAGTAAGCGTCAGGGTCAGGTTAGGTTTGGGGTTGAGCTTAAGGTGTCCACCTAGGGTTAGGTTTAGGTTTATGGTTTGATTTAGGCGTCAGGTTAGGTTAGGTTTGAACTTAGTTTGAGGGAGTAAGTTTAGGGCTACTGTTAGTTTTCGTTTAAGTGTTACGGTTGGAGTAAGCGTCAGGGTTAGGTTAGGGTTGGGGTTGAGCATAAGGTGTCCGCCTAGGGTTAGGGTTAGGTCTATGGTTTCATTTAGGCTTTTGGTTAGGTTAGGATTGAACTTAGTTTGAGGGAGTTAGTTTAGGGCTACTGTTAGTTTTTGGTTCAGTGTTACAGTTGGATTTAAACTCATGGTCAGGTTAGGGTTTGGGTTAAGCTTAAGGTGTCCGCCTAGGGTGAGGGTTAGGTCTGTGGTTTGATTTAGGCTTCAGGTTAGGTTACGTTTGAACTTAGTTTGAGTGAGTAAGTTTAGGGCTACTGTTAGTTTTCGGTTCAGTGTTACAGTTGGAGATAGCGTCAGGGTCAGGTTAGGGTTGGGGTTGAGCTTCAGGTGTCCGCCTATTGTTAGGGTTAGGTCTATGGTTTGAGTTAGGCTTCAGGTTAGGTTACGTTTGAACTTAGTTTGAGCGAGTAAGTTCAGGGCTACTCTTAGTTTTCGGTTCAGTGATATGGTTGGAGTTAGCCTGGAGGTCAGGTTAGGGTTGGGGTTGAGCTTAAGGTGTCCGCCTAGGGTTAGGGTTAGGTGTATGGTTTGATTTAGGCTTCAGGTTAGGTTAGGTTTGAACTTAGTTTGAGGGAGTAAGTTTAGGGCTACTGTTAGTTTTCGTTTAACTGTTTCAGTTGGTGTAAGCGTCAGGGTCAGGTTAGGGTGGGGGTTAAGCATAAGGTGTCCGCCTAGGGTTAGGGTTAGGTCTATGGTTTCATTTAGGCTTCAGGTTAGGTTAGGATTGAACTTAGTTTGAGGGTGTAAGTTTAGGGCTACTGTTAGTTTTCGGTTCAGTGTTATGGTTGGATTTAGCCTCAGGGTCAGGTTAGGGTTGGGGTTAAGCTTAAGGTGTCCGCCTAGGGTTAGGGTTAGGTCTGTCGTTTGAGTTAGACTTCAGGTTAGGTTAGGTTTGAACTTTGTTTGATCGAGTAAGTTTAGGGCTACTGTTAGTTTTCGGTTCAGTGTTACGGTTGGAGATAGCGTCAGGGTCAGGTTAGGGTTGGGGTTGAGCTTCGGGTGTCCGCCTAGGGTTAGGGTTAGGTCTATGGTTTGAGTTAGGCTTCAAGTTAGGTTAGGTTCGAACTTAGTTTTAGGGAGTAAGTTTAGGGCTACTGTTAGTTTTCGGTTCAGTGTTACGGTTGGAGTTAGCGTGAGGGTCAGGTTAGGGTGGGTTTGAACTTCAGGTGTCGGCCTAGGGTTAGGGTTAGGTGTGTGGTTTGATTTAGGCTTCAGGTTAGGTTAGGTTTGAACTTAGTTTGAGGCAGTAAGTTTAGGGCTACTGTTAGTTTACGGTTAAGTGTTACGGTTGGAGTAAGCGTCAGGGTCAGGTTAGGGTGGGGGTTAATCATAAGGTGTCCGCCTAGGGTTAGGGTTAGGTCTATGGTTTCATTTAGGCTTTAGGTTAGGTTAGGATTGAACTTAGTTTGAGGGAGTAAGTTTAGGGCTACTGTTAGTTGTCGGTTCACTGTTACGTTTGGAGTTAGGGTGAGGGTACGGTTAGGGTTGGTGTTGAGCTTAAGGTGTCCGCCTAGGGTTAGGGTTAGGTCTGTGGTTTGAGTTAGGCTTCACGTTAGGTTAGGTTTGAACTTAGTTTGAGGGAGTAAGTTTAGGGCTACTGTTAGTTTTCGGTTCAGTGTTACGGTTGGAGTTAGCGTGAGGGTCAGGTTAGTGTTGGGTTTGAACTTCAGGTGTCCGCCTAGGGTTAGGGTTAGGTGTATGGTTTGATTTAGGCTTCAGGTTAGGTTAGGTTTGAACTTAGTTTGAGGCAGTAAGTTTAGGGCTACTGTTAGTTTTCGTTTAACTGTTAGGGTTGGAGTAAGCGTAAGGGTCAGGTTAGGGTGGGGCTTAAGCATAAGGTGTCCGCCTAGGGTTAGGGTTAGGTGTATGGTTTCATTTAGGCTTCAGGTTAGGTTAGGTTTGAACTTTGTTTGAGGGACTAAGTTTAGGGCTACTGTTAGTTTTCGGTTCATTGTTACGTTTGGAGTTAGCGTGAGGGTCCGGTTAGGGTTGGGGTTGAGCTTATGGGGTCCGCCTAGGGTTAGGGTTAGTTCTGTGGTTTGAGTTAGGCTTCAGGTTAGGTTAGGTTTGAACTTAGTTTGAGGGAGTAAGTTTAGGGCTACTGTTAGTTTTCGGTTCAGTGTTACGTTTGGAGTTAGCGTGAGGGTACGGTAAAGGTTGGTGTTGAGCTTAAGGTGTCCGCATAGAGTTAGGGTTAGGTCTGTGGTTTGAGTTAGGCTTCAGGTTAGGTTAGGTTTGAACTTAGTTTGAGGGAGTAAGTTTAGGTCTACTGTTAGTTTTCGGTTCAGTGTTACGGTTGGAGTTAGCGTGAGGGTCAGGTTAGGGTTGGGTTTGAACTTCAGGTGTCCGCCTAGGGTTAGGGTTAGGTCTATGGTTTGAGTTAGGCTTCAGGTTAGGTTAGGTTTGAACTTAGTTTGAGGGAGGAAGTTTAGGGCTACTGTTAGTTTTCGTTTAACTGTTACAGTTGGAGTAAGCGTCAGGGTCAGGTTAGGGTGGGGGTTAAGCATAAGGAGTCAGCCTACGGTTAGGGTTAGGTCTATGGTTTCATTTAGGCTTCAGGTTAGGTTAGGATTGAACTTAGTTTGAGGGTGTAAGTTTAGGGCTACTGTTAGTTTTCGGTTCAGTGTTACGGTTGGATTTAGCCTCAGGGTCAGATTAGGGTTGGGGTTAAGCTTAAGGTGTCCGCCTAGGGTTAGGGTTAGGTCTGTGGTTTGAGTTAGACTTCAGGTTAGGTTAGGTTTGAACTTAGTTTGAAGGAGTAAGTTTAGGGCTACTGTTAGTTTTCGGTTCAGTGCTACGGTTGGAGATACCGTCAGGGTCAAGTTAGGGTTGGGGTTGAGATTCAGGTGTCCGCCTAGGGTTAGGGTTAGGTCTATGGTTTGAGTTAGGCTTCAGGTTAGGTTAGGTTTGAACTTAGTTTGAGGGAGTAAGTTTAGGCCTATTGTATTTTTCGGTTCAGTGTTACAGTTGGATTTTGCCTCAGGGTCAGGTTAGGGTTGGGGTTAAGCTTAAGGTGTCCGCCTAGGGTTAGGGTTAGGTCTATTGTTTGAGTTAGGCTTCAGGTTAGGTTAGGTTTGAACTTAGTTTGAGGGAGTAAGTTTAGGGCTACTGTTAGTTTTCGTTTAACTTTTATGGTTGGAGTAAGCGTCAGGGTCAGGTTAGGGTGGGGGTTAATCATAAGGTGTCCGCCTAGGGTTAGGGTTAGGTGTATGGTTTCATTTAGGCTTTAGGTTAGGTTAGGATTGAACTTAGTTTGAGGGAGTAAGTTTAGGGCTACTGTTAGTTTTCGGTTCAGTGTTACGTTTGGAGTTAGCGTGAGGGTACGGTTAGGGTTGGTGTTGAGCTTAAGGTGTCCGCCTAGGGTTAGGGTTAGGTCTGTGGTTTGAGTTAGGCTTCAGGTTAGGTTAGGTTTGAACTTAGTTTGAGGGAGTAAGTTTAGGGCTACTGTTAGTTTTCGGTTCAGTGTTACGGTTGGAGTTAGCGTGAGGGTCAGGTTAGGGTTGGGTTTGAACTTCAGGTGTCCGCCTAGGGTTAGGGTTAGGTCTATGGTTTGAGTTAGGCTTCAGGTTAGGTTAGGTATGAACTTAGTTTGAGGCAGTAAGTTTAGGCCTATTGTATTTTTCGGTTCAGTGTTACGGTTGAATTTAACCTCAGGGTCAGGTTAGGGTTGGGGTCAAGCTTAAGGTGTCCGCCTAGGGTTAGGGTTAGGTCTATTGTTTGAGTTAGGCTTCAGGTTAGGTTAGGTTTGAACTTAGTTTGAGGGAGTAAGTTTAGGGGTACTGTTAGTTTTCGGTTCAGTGTTACGGTTGGAGATAGCGTCAGGGTCAGGTTAGGGTTGGGGTTGAGCTTCAGGTGTCCGCCTAGGGTTAGGGTTAGGTCTACGGTTTGAGTTAGGCTTCAGGTTAGGTTAGGTTTGAACTTAGTTTGGGGGAGTAAGTTTAGGGCTACTGTTAGTTTTCGGTTCAGTGTTACGGTTGGAGTTAGCGTGAGGGTCAGGTTAGGGTTGGGTTTGAACTTCAGGTGTCCGCCTAGGGTTAGGGTTAGGTGTGTGGTTTGATTTAGGCTTCAGGTTAGGTTAGGTTTGAACTTAGTTAGAGCGAGTAAGTTTAGGGGTACTCTTAGTTTTCGGTTCAGTGATATGGTTGGAGTTAGCCTGGAGGTCAGGTTAGGGTTGGGGTTGAGCTTAAGGTGTCCCCCTAGGGTTAGGGTTAGGTGTATGGTTTGATTTAGGCTTCAGGTTAGGTTAGGTTTGAACTTAGTTTGAGGGAGTAAGTTTAGGGCTACTGTTAGTTTTCGTTTAACTGTTACGGTTGGAGTAAGCGTCAGGGTCAGGTTAGGGTGGAGGTTAAGAATAAGGTGTCCGCCTAGGGTTAGGGTTAGGTCTATGGTTTCATTTAGGCTTCAGGTTAGGTTAGGACTGAACTTAGTTTGAGGGTGTAAGTTTAGGGCTACTGTTAGTTTTCGGTTCAGTGTTACGGTTGGATTTAGCCTCAGGGTCAGGTTAGGGTTGCAGTTAAGCTTAAGGTGTACACCTAGGGTTAGGGTTAGGTCTGTGGTTTGAGTTAGACTTCAGGTTAGGTTAGGTTTGAACTTAGTTTGAAGGAGTAAGTTTAGGGCTACTGTTAGTTTTCGGTTCAGTGTTACGGTTGGAGATAGCGTCAGGGTCAAGTTAGGGTTGGGGTTGAGATTCAGGTGTCCGCCTAGTGTTAGGGTTAGGTCTATGGTTTGAGTTAGGCTTCAGGTTAGGTTAGGTTAGAACTTAGTTTGAGGGAGTAAGTTTAGGCCTATTGTATTTTTCGGTTCAGTGTTACGGTTGGATTTAGCCTCAGGGTCAGGTTAGGGTTGGGGTTAAGCTTAAGGTGTCCGCCTAGGGTTAGGGTGAGGTCTGTGGTTTGAGTTAGATTTCAGGTTAGGTTAGGTTTGAACTTAGTTTGAGGGAGTAAGTTTAGGGCTACTGTTAGTTTTCGGTTCAGTGTTACGTTTGGAGTTGGCGTGAGGGTACGGTTAGGGTTGGTGTTGAGCTTAAGGTGTCCGCCTAGGGTTAGGGTTAGGTCTGTGGTTTGAGTTAGTCTTCAGGTTAGGTTAGGTTTGAACTTAGTTTTAGGGAGTAAGTTTAGGGCTACTGTTAGTTTTCGGTTCAGTGTTACGGTTGGAGTTAGCGTGAGGGTCAGGTTAGGGTTGGGTTTGAAATTCAGGTGTCTGCCTAGGGTTAGGGTTAGGTGTATGGTTTGATTTAGGCTTCAGGTTAGGTTAGGTTTGAACTTAGTTTGAGGCAGTAAGTTTAGGGCTACTTTTAGTTTTCGTTTAACTGTTAGGGTTGGAGTAAGCGTCAGGGTCAGGTTAGGGTGGGGCTTAAGCATAAGGTGTCCGCCTAGGGTTAGGGTTAGGTCTATGGTTTCATTTAGGCTTCAGGTTAGGTTAGGTTTGAACTTAGTTTGAGGGAGTAAGTTTAGGGCTACTGTTAGTTTTCGGGAAACTGTTACAGTTGGAGTAAGCGTCAGGGTCAGGGTAGGGTGGGGGTTAAGCATAAGGTGTCCGCCTAGGGTTAGGGTTAGGTCTATGATTTCATTTAGTCTTCAGGTTAGGTTAGGATTGAACTTAGTTTGAGGCAGTATGTTTAGGGCTTCTGTTAGTTTTCGGTTCAGTGTTATGTTTGGAGTTAGCGTGAGGGTCCGGTTAGGGTTGGTGTTGAGCTTAAGGTGTCCGCCTAGGGTTAGGGTTAGTTCTGTGGTTTGAGTTAGGCTTCAGTAGGTTAGGTTTGAACTTAGTTTGAGGGAGTAAGTTTAGGGCTACTGTTAGTTTTCGGTTCAGTGTTACGGTTGGAGATAGCGTCAGGGTCAGGTTAGGGTTGGGGTTGAGCTTCAGGTGTCCGCCTAGGGTTAGGGTTAGGTCTATTGTTTGTGTTAGGCTTCAGGTTAGGTTAGGTTTGAACTTAGTTTGAGGGAGTAAGTTTAGGTCTACTGTTAGTTTTCGGTTCAGTGTTACGGTTTGACTTAGCGTGAGGGTCAGGTTAGGGTTTGGGTTGAGCTTCACGTGTCCGTCTAGGTTTAGGGTTAGGTCTGTGATTTGAGTTAGGCTTCAGGTTAGGTTAGGTTTGAACTTAGTTTTAGGGAGTAAGTTTAGGGCTACTGTTAGTTTTCGGTTCAGTGTTACGGTTGGAGATAGCGTCAGGGTCAGTTTAGGGTTGGGGTTGAGCTTCAGGTGTCGGCCTACGGTTAGGGTTAGGTCTATGGTTTGATTTAGGCTTCAGGTTAGGTTAGGTTTTAACTTAGTTTTAGGGCGTAAGTTTAGGGCTTCTGTTAGTTTTCGGTTCAGTGTTACGGTTGGAGTTAGCGTGAGCTTCAGGTTAGGGTTGGGTTTGAGCTTCAGGTGTCCGCCTAGGGTTAGGGTTAGGTGTATGGTTTGATTTAGGCTTCAGGTTAGGTTAGGTTTGAACTTGGTTTGAGGGAGTAAGTTTAGGGATACTGTTAGTTTTCGGGTAACTGTTACGGTTTGAGTTAGCGTCAGGGCCAAGTTAGGGTTGGGGTTGAGCTTAAGGTGTCCGCCTAGGGTTAGGTTTAGGTGTATGGTTTGATTTAGGCTTCAGGTTATGTTATGTTTCAACTTAGTTTGAGGGATTAAGTTTAGGGCTACTGTTAGTTTTCGGTTAACTGTTACAGTTGGAGTAAGCGTTAAGGTCAGGTTAGGTTTGGGGTTGAAGTTAAGGTGTCCGCCTAGGGTTAGGGTTAGGTGTATGGTTTGATTTTGGCTTCAGGATAGGTTAGGTTTGAACTTAGTTTGAGGGAGTAAGTTTGGGCTACTCGTAGTTTTTGATTCAGTGTTACATTTTGAGTTAGCGTGAGTGTCCGGTTAGGGTTGGGGTTGAGCTTAAGGTGTCCACCTAGGGTTAGGGTTAGGTCTGTGGTTTGAGAAAGGCTTCAGGTTAGGTTATGTTTGAACTTAGTTTGAGGGAGTAAGTTTAGGGCTACTGTTAGTTTTTGGTTCAGTGTTACGGTTGGAGATAGCGTCAGGGTCAGGTTAGGGTTGTGGTTGAGCTTCAGGTGTCCGCCTAGGGTTAGGGTTAGGTCTATGGTTTGTGTTAGGCTTCAGGTTAGGTTAGGTTTGAACTTAGTTTGATGGAGTAAGTTTTTGGCTACTGTTAGTTTTCTGTTCAGTGTTACGGTTGGAGTTAGTGTCAGGTTCAGGTTAGGGTTGGGGTTGAGCTTAAGGTGTCCGCCTAGGGTTAGGGTTAGGTGTATGGTTTGATTTAGGCTTCAGGTTAGGTTAGGTTTGAACTTAGTTTGAGGGAGTAAGTTTAGGGCTACTGTTAGTTTTCGGTTAACTGTTACAGTTGGAGTAAGCGTCAGGGTCAGGGTACGTTGGGGTTTAAGCATAAGGTGTCCGCCTAGGGTTAGGGTTAGGTCTATTGTTTGAGTTAGGCTTCAGGTTAGGTTAGGTTTGAACTTACTTTGAGTGAGAAAGTTTAGGACTACTGTTAGTTTTCGGTTCAGTGTTACGGTTGGAGATAGCGTCAGGGTCAGGTTATGGTTGGGGTGGAGCTTCAGGTGTCCGCCTAGGGCTAGGGTTAGGTCTATTGTTTGTGTTAGGCTTCAGGTTAGGTTAGGGTTGAACTTAGTTTGAGGGAGTAAGTTTAGGGCTACTGTTAGTTTTCGGGTAACAGTTACGATTGGAGTTAGCGTCAAGGCCAAGTTATGTTTGGGGTTGAACTTTAAGGTGTCCGCCTAGGGTTACGGTTAGGTGTAAGGTTTGATTTAGGCTTCAGGTTAGGTTATGTTTGAACTTAGTTAGAGGGAGTAAGTTTAGGGCTACTGTTAGTTTTCGGTTAACTGTTACGGTTGGAGTAAGCGACAGGGTCAGGTTAGGTTTGGGGTTGAGTTTAAGGTGTCCGCCTAGGGTTAGGGTTAGGTGTATGGTTTGATTTAAGCTTCAGGTTAGGTTAGGTTTGAACTTAGTTTGAGGGAGTAAGTTTAAGGCTACTGTTAGTTTTCTGTTCAGTATTATGGTTGGAGTTAGCGTCAGGGTCAGGTTAGGGTTGGGGTTAGCATGAGGTGTCCGCCTAGGGTTAGGGTTAGGTCTATGGTTTGAGTTAGGCTTCAGGTTAGGTTAGGTTTGAACTTAGTTTGAGGGAGTAAGTTCAGGGCTACTGTTAGTTTTCGGTTCAGTGTTACGGTTGGAGTTAGCGTGAGGGTCAGGTTAGGGTTGGGCTTGATCTTAAGGTGTCTGCTTAGGGTTAGGGTTAGGTGTATGATTTGATTTAGGCTTCAGGTTAGGTTAGGTTTGAACTTAGTTTGAGGGAGTAAGTTTAGGGCTAATGTTAGTTTTCATTTAACTGTTACAGTTGGAGTAAGCGTCAGGGTCAGGGTATGGTGGTGTTTAAGCATAAGGTGTCCGCCTAGGGTTAGGGTTAGGTCTATTGTTTGAGTTAGGCTTCAGGTTATGTTAGGTTTGAACTTAGTTTGAGGGAGTAAGTTTAGGGCTACTGTTAGTTTTTGGTTCAGTGTTACGTTTGGAGTTAGCGTGAGGGTCCGGTTAGGGTTGGGGTTGAGCTTAAGGTGTCCGCCTAGGGTGAGGGTTAGGTCTGTGGTTTGAGTTAGGCTTCAGGTTAGGTTAGGTTTGACCTTAGTTTGAGGGAGTAATTTTAGGGCTACTGTCAGTTTTCGGTTAACTGTTACTGTTGGAATTAGCGTCAGGGCCAGGTTAGGTTTGGGGTTGAGCTTAAGGTGTCCGCCTAGGGTTAGGGTTAGGTGTATGGTTTGATTTACGCTTCAGGTTAGGTTAGGTTTGAACTTAGTTTGAGGGAGTAAGTTTAGGGCTACTGTTAGTTTTCGTATAACTGTTATGGTTGTAGTAAGTGTCAGGGTCAGGTTAGGGTGGTGGTTAAGCATAAGGTGTCCGCCTAGGGTTAGGGTTAGGTCTATGGTTTCATTGAGGCTTCTGGTTTGGTTAGGATTGAACTTAGTTTGAGGGAGTAAGTTTAGGGCTACTGTTAGTTTTCGTTTAACTGTTATGTTTGGAGTAAGCGTCAGGTTCAGGTTAGGGTGGGGGTTAAGCATAAGGTGTCCGCCTAGGGTTAGGGTTAGGTCTATGGTTTCATTGAGGCTTCTGGTTTAGTTAGGATTGAACTTAGTTTGAGGGAGTAAGTTTAGGGCTACTGTTAGTTTTCGGTTCAGTGTTCCGGTTGTATTTAGCTTCAGGTTCATGTTAGGGCTGGGGTTAAGCTTAAGGTGTCCGCCAAGGGTTAGGGCTAGGTCTATTGTTTGAGTTAGGCTTCAGGTTAGGTTAGGTTTGAACTTATTTTGAGGGAGTAAGTTTAGGGCTACTGTTAGTTTTCGGTTCAGTGTTACGGTTGAAGTTAGCGTGAGGATCAGGTTAGGGTTGGGGTTGAGCTTAAGGTGTCCGCCTAGGTTTAGGGTTAGGTCTGTGATTTGAGTTAGGCTTCTGGTTAGGTTAGGTTTGAACTTAGTTTTAGGGAGAAAGTTTAGGACTACTGTTAGTTTTCGGTTCAGTGTTACGGTTGGAGATAGCGTCAGGGTCAGGTTAGGGTTGGGGTTGAGCTTCAGGTGTCGGCCTAGGGTTAGGGTTAGGTCTATGGTTTGAGTTAGGCTTCAGGTTAGGTTAGGTTTGAACTTAGTTTGAGGGAGTAAGTTTAGGGCTACTGTTAGTTTTCGGGTAACTGTTACTGTTGGAGTTGGCGTCAGGGCCAGGTTAGGTTTGGGGTTTAGCTTAAGGTGTCCGCCTAGGGTTAGGGTTAGGTGTATGGTTTGATTTAGGCTTCAGGTTAGGTTAGGTTTGAACTTAGTTTGAGGGAGTAAGTTTAGGGCTACTGTTAGTTTTCGTTTAACTGTTATGGTTAGAGTAAGCGTCATGGTCAGGTTACGGTGGGGGTCAAGCATAAGTTGTCTGCCTACGGTTAGGGTTAGGTCTATGTTTTCATTTAGGCTTCAGGTTAGGTTAGGATTGAACTTAGTTTGAGGGAGTAAGTTTAGGGCTACTGTTAGTTTTCGGTTCAGTGTTACTGTTGGATTTAGCCTCATGGTCGGGTTAGGGTTGGGGTTAAGCTTAAGCTGTCCGCCTAGGGTTAGGGTTAGGTCTATTGTTTGAGTTAGGCTTCAGGTTAGGTTAGGTTCGAACTTAGTTTGAGGGAATAAGTTTAGGGCTACTGTTAGTTTTCGGTTCCGTGTTACGGTTGGAGTTAGCGTGAGGGTCAGGTTAGGGTTGGGGTTGAGCTTAAGGTGTCCGCCTAGGGTTAGGGTTAGGTCTGTGGTTTGAGTTAGGCTTCAGGTTAGGTTAGGTTTGAACTTAGTTTGAGGGAGTATTTTTAGGACTACTCTTAGTTTTCGGGTAACTCTTACTGTTGGAGTTAGTTTCAGGGCCAGGTTAGGGTTGGGGTTGAGCTTAAGGAGTCCGCCTAGGGTTAGGGTTAGGTCTATGGTTTCATTTAGGCTTCAGGTAAGGTTAGGATTGAACTTAGTTTGAGGGAGTAAGTCTAGGGCTACTGGTAGTTTTCGGTTCAGTGTTACGGTTGGAGATAGCGTCAGGGTCAGGTTATTGTTGGGATTGAGCTTCAGGTGTCCGCCTAGGGTTAGGGTTAGGTCTATTGTTTGTGTTAGGCTTCAGGTTAGGTTAGGTTTGAAGTTAGTTTGAGGGAGTAAGTTTAGGGCTACTGTTAGTTTTCGGTTCAGTGTTACGGATGGACTTAGCGTGACGGTCAGGTTAGGGTTGGGGTTGAGCTTCAGGTGTCCGCAAAGGGTTAGGGTTAGGTCTATGGCTTGAGTTAGGCTTCAGGTTAGGTTAGGTTTGAACTTAGTTTGAGGGAGTAAATTTAGGGCTACTGTTAATTTTCGGTTCAGTGTTACGGCTGGAGATAGCGTCAGGGTCAGGTTAGGTTTGTGGTTGAGCTTCAGGTGTCCGATCCGCATAGGTTTAGGGTTAGGTCTATGGTTTGAGTTAGGCTTCAGGTTAGGTTAGGTTTGAACTTAGTTTGAGGGAGTCAGTTTAGGGCTACTGTTAGTTTTAGGTTAACTGTTACGGTTGGAGTAAGCGCCAGGGTCAGGTTAGGTTTGGGGTTGAGCTTAAGTTGTCTGCCTAGGGTTAGGGTTAGGTGTATGGTTTGATTTAGGCTTCAGGTTAGGTTAGGTTTGAACTTAGTTTGAGGGAGTAAGTTTAGGGCTACTGTTAGTTTTTGTTTAACTGTTATATTGGGAGTAAGCGTCAGGGTCAGGTTAGGGTGGGGGTTACGCATAAGGTTTCCGCCTAGGGTTAGAGTTAGGTCTATGGTTTCATTTAGGCTTCAGGTTAGGTTAGGATTGAACTTAGTTTGAGGGAGTAAGTTTAGGGCTACTGTTAGTTTTCGGTTAACTGTAACGGTTGGAGTAAGCGTCAGGGTCAGGTTATGGTGGGGGTTAAACATAAGGTGTCCGCCTAGGGTTAGGGTTAGTCCTATGGTTTCATTTAGGCTTCAGGTTAGGTTAGGATTGAACTTGGTTTGAGGGAGTAAGTTTAGAGCTATTGTTAATTATCGGTTCAGTGTTACGTTTGGAGTTAGCGTTAGGGTCCGGTAAGGGTTGGGGTTGAGCTTAAGGTGTCCGCCTAGGTTTAGGGTTAGGTCTGTGATTTGAGTTAGGCTTCAGGTTAGGTTAGGTTTGAACTTAGTTTTAGGGAGTAAGTTTAGGGCTACTGTTATTTTTCGGTTCAGTGTTACGGTTGGAGATAGCTTCAGGTTCAGTTTAGGGTTGGGGTTGAGCTTCAGGTGTCGGCCTAGGGTTAGTGTTAGGTCTATGGTTTGAGTTAGGCTTCAGGTTAGGTTAGGTTTGAACTTAGTTTTAGGGAGTAAGTTTAGGGCTACTGTTAGTTTTCGGTTCAGTGTTACGGTTGGAGTTAGCGTGAGCGTCCGGTTAGGTTTGGGTTTGAGCTTCAGGTGTCCGCCTAGGGTTAGGGTTAGGTGTATGGTTTGATTTAGGCTGAAGGTTAGGTTAGGTTTGAACTTAGTTTGAGGGAGTAAGATTAGGGATACTGTTACTTTTCGGGTAACTGTTACGGTTCGAGTTAGCCTCAGGGCCAAGTTAGGGTTGGGGTTGAGCTTAAGGTGTCCGCCTAGGGTTAGGTTTAGGTGTATGGTTTGATATAGGCTTCAGGTTAAGTTATGTTTCAACTTAGTTTGAGGGATTAAGTTTAGGGCTACTGTTAGTTTTCGGTTAACTGTTACAGTTGGAGTAAGCGTTAGGGTCAGGTTAGGTTTGGGGTTGAAGTTAAGGTGTCCGCCTAGGGTTAGGGTTAGGTGTATGGTTTGATTTAGGCTTCAGGTTAGGTTAGGTTTGAACTTACTTTGAGGGAGTAAGTTTAGGGCTACTGTTAGTTTTCGGTTCAGTATTATGGTTGGAGTTAGCGTCAGGGTCAGGTTAGGGTTGGGGTTAGCTTGAGGTGTCCGCCTAGGGTTAGGGTTAGGTCCATGGTTTGATTTAGGCTCCAGGTTAGGTTACGTTTGAACTTAGTTTGAGGGAGTAAGTTTAGGGCTACTGTTAGTTTTCGGTTCAGTGTTACGGTTGGAGATAGCGTCAGGGTCGGGTTAGGGTTGGAGTTGAGCTTAAGGTGTCCGCCTAGGGTTAGGGTTAGGTCTGTGGTTTGATTTAGGCTTCAGGTTAGTTTACGTTTGAACTTAGTTTGAGTCAGTAAGTTTAGGGCTATTGTTAGTTTTCGGGTAACTGTTACGGTTGTAGATAGCGTCAGGGTCAGGTTAGGGTTGGGGTTGAGCTTCAGGTGTCCGCCTATTGTTAGGGTTATGTCTATGATTTGAGTTAGGCTTCAGGTTAGGTTAGGTTTGAACTTAGTTTGAGCGAGTAAGTTTAGGGCTACTCTTAGTTTTCGGTTCAGTGATATGGTTGGAGTTAGCCTGGAGGTCAGGTTAGGGTTGGGGTTGTGCTAAAGGTGTCCGCCTAGGGTTAGGGTTAGGTGTATGGTTTGATTTAGGCTTCAGGTTAGGTTAGGTTTGAACTTAGTTTGAGGGAGTAAGTTTAGGGCTACTGTTAGTTTTTGATTCAGTGTTACATTTGGAGTTAGCGTGAGTGTCCGGTTAGGGTTGGGGTTGAGCTTAAGGTGTCCGCCTAGGGTTAGGGTTAGGTCTGTGGTTTGAGATAGGCTTCAGGTTAGGTTAGGTTTGAACTTAGTTTGAGGTAGTAAGTTTAGGGCTGCTGTTAGTTTTCGGTTCAGTGTTACGGTTGGAGTTAGCGTGAGGGTCAGGTTAGGGTTGGGGTTAAGCTTAAGGTGTCCGCCTTGGGTTAGGGTTAGGTGTATGGTTTGATTTTGGCTTCTGGTTAGGTTAGGTTTGAACTTAGTTTGAGGGAGTAAGTTTAGGGCTACTGTTAGTTTTCGTTTAACTGTTACGGTTGGAGTAAGCGTCAGGGTCAGGTTAGGGTGGCGGTTAAGCATAAGGTTTCCGCCTAGGGTTAGGGTTAGGTCTATGGTTTCATTTAGGCTTCAGGTTAGGTTAGGATTGAACTTAGTTTGAGGGATTAAGTTTAGGACTACTGTTAGTTTTCGATTAACTGTTACGGTTGGAGTAAGCGTCAGGGTCAGGTTAGAGTGGGGATTAAGCATAAGGTGTCCGCCTAGGGTTAGGGTTATGTCTATGGTTTCATTGATGCTTCTGGTTTGTTTAGGATTGAACTTAGTTTGAGGGAGTAAGTTTAGGGCTACTGTTAGTTTTCGGTTCAGTGTTCCGGTTGGATTTAGCCTCAGGTTCATGTTAGGGCTGGGGTTAAGCTTAAGGTGTCCGCCTAGGGTTAGGGCTAGGTCTATTGTTTGAGTTAGGCTTCAGGTTAGGTTAGGTTTGAACTTATTTTGAGGGAGTAAGTTTAGGGCTGCTGTTAGTTTTCGGTTCAGTGCTACGGTTGGAGTTAGCGTGAGGGTCAGGTTAGGGTTGGGGTTGAGCATAAGGTGTCCGTCTAGGGTTAGGGTTATGTCTGTGGTTTGAGTTAGGCTTCTCGTTAGGTTAGGTTTGAACTTAGTTTGAGGGAGTAAGTTTAGGGCTACTGTTAGTTTTCGGTTCAGTGTTACGGTTGGAGATAGCGTCATGGTCAAGTTAGGGTTGGGATTAAGATTCAGGTGTCCGCCTAGGGTTAGGGTTAGGTCTGTGGTTTGAGTTAGGCTTCAGGTTAGGTTAGGTTTGAACTTAGTTTGAGGGAGTAAGTTTAGGGCTACTGTTAGTTTTCGGTTCAGTGTTATGGTTGGAGATAGCGTCAGGGTCAGGTTAGGGTTGGGGTTGAGCTTAAGGTTTCCGCCTAGGGTTAGGGTTAGGTCTATGGTTTGAGTTAGGCTTCAGGTTAGATTAGGTTTGAAGTTAGTTTGAGGGTGTAAGTTCAGGGCTACTGTTAGTTTTCGGTTCAGTGTTATGGTTGGAGTTAGCGTGAGGGTTAGGTTAGGGTTGGCGTTGAGCTTATGGGGTCCGCCTAGGGTTAGGGTTAGGTCTATGGTTTGAGTTAGGCTTCAGGTTAGGTTAGGTTTTAACTTAGTTTGAGGGAGTAAGTTTAGGCCTATTGTATTTTTCGGTTCAATGTTACGGTTGAATTTAGTCTCAGGGTCAGGTTAGGGTTGGGGTCAAGCTTAAGGTGTCCGCCTAGGGTTAGGGTTAGGTCTATTGTTTGAGTTATGCTTCAGGTTAGGTTAGGTTTGAACTTAGTTTGAGGGAGTAAGTTTAGTGCTACTGTTAGTTTTCGGTTCAGTGTTACGGTTGGAGTTAGCGTGAGGGTCAGGTTAGGGTTGGGTTTGAGCTTAAGGTGTCCGCCTAGGGTTAGTGTTAGGTCTATTGTTTGAGTTAGGCTTCAGGTTAGGTTAGGTTTGAACTTAATTTGAGGGAGTAAGTTTGGGACTATTGTTATTTTTCGGTTCAGTGTTACGGTTGGAGATAGCGTCAGGTTCAGGTTAGGGTTGTGGTTGACCTTCAGGTGTCCGCCTAGGGTTAGGGTTAGGTCTATGGTTTGAATTAGGCTTCAGGTTAGGTTAGGTTTGAACTTAGTTTGAGGGAGTAAGTTTAGGGCTACTGTTAGTTTTCGGTTCAGTGTTACGTTTGGAGTTAGCGTTAGGGTCCGGTTAAGGTTGGGGTTGAGCTTAAGGTGTCCGCCTAGGTTTAGGGTTAGTTCTGTGATTTGAGTTAGGCTTCAGGTTAGGTTTGGTTTGAACTTAGTTTGAGGGAGTAAGTTTAGGCCTATTGTATTTTTCGGTTCAATGTTACGGTTGAATTTAGTCTCAGGGTCAGGTTAGGGTTGGGGTCAAGCTTAAGGTGTCCGCCTAGGGTTAGGGTTAGGTCTATTGTTTGAGTTATGCTTCAGGTTAGGTTAGGTTTGAACTTAGTTTGAGGGAGTAAGTTTAGGGCTACTCTTAGTTTTCGGTTCAGTGATATGGTTGGAGTTAGCCTGGAGGTCAGGTTAGGGTTGGGGTTGAGCTTAAGGTGTCCGCCTAGGGTTAGGGTTAGGTGTATGGTTTGATTTAGGCTTCAGGTTAGGTTAGGTTTGAACTTGGTTTGAGGGAGTAAGTTTAGGGCTACTGTTAGTTTTCGGGAAACTTTTTCGGTTGGAGTTAGCGTGAGGGCTAGGTTAGGGTTAGGGTTGAGATTAAGGTGTCCGCCTAGGGTTAGGGTTAGGTGTTTGGTTTGATTTAGGCTTCAGGTTAGGTTAGGTTTGAAGTTAGTTTGAGGGAGTAAGCTTAGGGCTACTGTTAGTTTTCGGTTAACTGTTACAGTTGGAGTAAGCGTCAGGGTCAGGGTAGGGTGGGGGTTAAGCATAAGGTGTCCGCCTAGGTTTAGGGTTAGGTCTATGATTTGATTTAGGCTTCAGGTTAGATTAGGTTTGAACTTAGTTTTAGGGAGTCAGTTTAGGGCTACTGTTAGTTTTCGGTTAACTGTTACGGTTGGAGTAAGCGTCAGGGTCAGGTTAGGTTTGGGGTTGAGCTTAAGGTGTCCGCCTAGGGTTAGGGTTAGGTCTATGGTTTCATTTATGCTTCAGGTTAGGTTAGGATTGAACTTAGTTTGAGGGAGTAAGTTTAGGGCTACTGTTAGTTTTCAGTTCAGTGTTACGGTTGGAGATAGCGTCATGGTCAAGTTAGGGTTGGGGTTAAGATTCAGGTGTCTGCCTAGGGTTAGGGTTAGGTCTATGGTTTGAGTTAGGCTTCAGGTTAGGTAAGGTTTGAACTTAGTTTGAGGGAGTATGTTTAGGCCTATTTTATTTTTCGGTTCAGTGTTATGGTTGAATTTAGCCTCAGGGTCAGGTTAGGGTTGGGGTCAAGCTTAAGGTGTCCGCCTAGGGTTAGGGTTAGGTTTATTGTTTGAGTTAGGCTTCAGGTTAGGTTAGGTTTGAACTTAGTTTTAGGGAGAAAGTTTAGGACTACTGTTAGTTTTCTGTTCAGTGTTACGGTTGGAGATAGCGTCAGGGTCAGGTTAGGGTTGGGGTTGAGCTTCAGGTGTCGGCCTAGGGTTAGGGTTAGGTCTATGGTTTGAGTTAGGCTTCAGGTTAGGTTAGGTTTGAACTTAGTTTGAGGGAGTAAGTTTAGGACTACTGTTAGTTTTCGTTTAACTGTTACGGTTGGAGTAAGCGTCAGGGTCAAGTTAGGGTGGCGGTTAAGCATAAGGTTTCCGCCTAGGGTTAGGGTTAGGTCTATGGTTTCATTTAGGCTTCAGGTTAGGTTAGGATTGAACTTAGTTTGAGGGATTAAGTTTAGGACTACTGTTAGTTTTCGGTTAACTGTTACGTTTGGAGTAAGCTTCAGGGTCAGGTTAGAGTGGGGGTTAAGCATAAGGTGTCCGCCTAGGGTTAGGGTTATGTCTATGGTTTCATTTAGGCTTCAGGTTAGGTTAGGATTGAACTTAGTTTGAGGGAGTAAGTTTAGAGCTACTGTTAGTTTTCGGTTCAGTGTTACGTTTGGAGTTAGCGTTAGGATCCGGTTAAGGTTGGGGTTGAGCTTAAGGTGTCCGCCTAGTTTTAGGGTTAGGTCTGTGATTTGAGTTAGGCTTCAGGTTAGGTTAGGTTTGAACTTAGTTTTAGGGAGAAAGTTTAGGACTAATGTTAGTTTTCGGTTCAGTGTTACGGTGGAGATAGCGTCAGGATCAGGTTAGGGTTGGGGTTGAGCTTCAGGTGTCGGCTTAGGGTTAGGGTTAGGTCTATGGTTTGAGTTAGGCTTCAGGTTAGGTTAGGTTTGAACTTAGATTGAGGGAGTAAGTTTAGGGCTACTGTTAGTTTTCGGGTAACTGTTACTGTTGGAGTTAGCGTTAGGGCCAGGTTAGGTTTGGTGTTTAGCTTAAGGTGTCCGCCTAGGGTTAGGGATAGGTCTATGGTTTCATTGAGGCTTCTAGTTTGGTTAGGATTGAACTTAGTTTGAGGGAGTAAGTTTAGGGCTACTGTTAGTTTTCGGTTCAGTGTTCCGGTTTGATTTAGCCTCAGGTTCATGTTAGGGCTGGGGTTAAGCTTAAGGTGTCCGCCTAGGGTTAGGGCTAGGTCTATTGTTTGAGTTAGGCTTCAGGTTAGGTTAGGTTTGAACTTATTTTGAGGGAGTAAGTTTAGGGCTGCTGTTAGTTTTCGGTTCAGTGCTACGGTTGGAGTTCGCGTGAGGGTCAGGTTAGGGTTGGGTTTGAGCATAAGGTGTCCGCCTAGGGTTAGGGTTAGGTCTGTGGTTTGAGTTAGGCTTCCCGTTAGGTTAGGTTTGAACTTAGTTTGAGGGAGTAAGTTTAGGGCTACTGTTAGTTTTCGGTTCAGAGTTACGGTTGGAGATAGCGTCATGGTAAAGTTAGGGTTGGGATTAAGATTCAGGTGTCCGCCTAGGGTTAGGGTTAGGTCTGTGGTTTGAGTTAGGCTTCAGGTTAGGTTAGGTTTGAACTTAGTTTGAGGGAGTAAGTTTAGGGCTACTGTTAGTTTTCGGTTCAGTGTTATGGTTGGAGATAGAGTCAGGGTCAGGTTAGGGTTGGGGTTGAGCTTAAGGTGTCCGCCTAGGGTTAGGGTTAGGTCTATTGTTTGAGTTAGGCTTCAGGTTAGATTAGGTTTGAAGTTAGTTTGAGGGTGTAAGTTCAGGGCTACTGTTAGTTTTCGGTTCAGTGTTACGGTTGGAGTTAGCGTGAGGGTTAGGTTAGGGTTGGCGTTGAGCTTATGGGGTACGCCTAGGGTTAGGGTTAGGTCTATGGTTTGAGTTAGGCTTCAGGTTAGGTTAGGTTTGAACTTAGTTTGAGGGAGTAAGTTTAGGCCTATTGTATTTTTCGGTTCAATGTTACGGTTGAATTTAGTCTCAGGGTCAGGTTAGGGTTGGGGTCAAGCTTAAGGTGTCCGCCTAGGGTTAGGGTTAGGTCTATTGTTTGAGTTATGCTTCAGGTTAGGTTAGGTTTGAACTTAGTTTGAGGGAGTAAGTTTAGGGCTACTCTTAGTTTTCGGTTCAGTGATATGGTTGGAGTTAGCCTGGAGGTCAGGTTAGGGTTGGGGTTGAGCTTAAGGTGTCCGCCTAGGGTTAGGGTTAGGTGTATGGTTTGATTTAGGCTTCAGGTTAGGTTAGGTTTGAACTTGGTTTGAGGGAGTAAGTTTAGGGCTACTGTTAGTTTTCGGGAAACTGTTTCGGTTGGAGTTAGCGTGAGGGCCAGGTTAGGGTTGGGGTTGAGATTAAGGTGTCCGCCTAGGGTTAGGGTTAGGTGTTTGGTTTGATTTAGGCTTCAGGTTAGGTTAGGTTTGAAGTTAGTTTGAGGGAGTAAGCTTAGGGCTACTGTTAGTTTTCGGTTAACTGTTACAGTTGGAGTAAGCGTCAGGGTCAGGTAGGGTGGGGGTTAAGCATAAGGTGTCCGCCTAGGGTTAGGGTTAGGTCTATGGTTTCATTTATGCTTCAGGTTAGGTTAGGTTTGAACTTAGTTTGAGGAAGTAAGTTTAGGGCTACTGTTAGTTTTCGGTTCAGTGTTACGGTTGGAGATAGCGTCATGGTCAAGTTAGGGTTGGGGTTGAGATTCAGGTGTCTGCCTAGGGTTAGGGTTAGGTCTATGGTTTGAGTTAGGCTTCAGGTTAGGTTAGGTTTGAACTTAGTTTGAGGGAGTAAGTTTAGGCCTATTGTATTTTTCGGTTCAGTGTTACGGTTGAATTTAGCCTCAGGGTCAGGTAAGGGTTGGGGTCAAGCTTAAGGTGTCCGCCTAGGGTTAGGGTTAGGTCTATTGTTTGAGTTAGGCTTCAGGTTAGGTTAGGTTTGAACTTAGTTTGAGGGCTTAAGTTCAGGGCTACTGTTAGTTTTCGGTTCAGTGTTACGGTTGGAGTTAGCGTGAGGGTCAGGTTAGGGTTGGGGTTGAGCTTAAGGTGTCCGCCTAGGGTTAGGGTTAGGTCTATTGTTTGAGTTAGGCTTCAGGTTAGGTTAGGGTTGAACTTAGTTTGAGGGAGTAAGTTTAGGGCTACTGTTAGTTTTCGGTTCAGTGTTACGGTTGGAGATAGCGTAAGGGTCAGGTTAGGGTTGGGGTTGAGCTTCAGGTGTCCGCCTATTGTTAGGGTTATGTCTATGATTTGAGTTAGGCTTCAGGTTAGGTTAGGTTTGAACTTAGTTTGAGCGAGTAAGTTTAGGGCTACTCTTAGTTTTCGGTTCAGTGATATGGTTGGAGTTAGCCTGGAGGTCAGGTTAGGGTTGGGGTTGAGCTTAAGGTGTCCGCCTAGGGTTAGGGTTAGGTGTATGGTTTGATTTAGGCTTCAGGTTAGGTTAGGTTTGAACTTAGTTTGAGGGAGTAAGTTTAGAGCTACTGTTAGTTTTCGGGAAACTGTTTCGGTTGGAGTTAGCATGAGGGCCAGGTTAGGGTTGGGGTTTAGATTAAGGTGTCCGCCTAGGGTTAGGGTTAGGTGTTTGGTTTGATTTAGGCTTCAGGTTAGGTTAGGTTTGAAGTTAGTTTGAGGGAGTAAGCTTAGGGCTACTCTTAGTTTTCGGTTAATTGTTACAGTTGGAGTAAGCATCAGCGTCAGGGTAGGGTGGGGGTTAAGCATAAGGTGTCCGCCTAGGGTTAGGGTTAGGTCTATGATTTGATTTAGGCTTCAGGTTAGATTAGGTTTGAACTTAGTTTTAGGGAGTCAGTTTAGGGCTACTGTTAGTTTTCGGTTAACTGTTACGGTTGGAGTAAGCGTCAGGTTCAGGTTAGGTTTGGGGTTGAGCTTAAGGTGTCCGCCTAGGGTTAGGGTTAGGTCTATGGTTTCATTTAGGCTTCAGGTTAGGTTAGGTTTGAACTTAGTTTGAGGGAGTAAGTTTAGGGCTACTGTTAGTTTTCGGTTCAGTGTTACGGTTGGAGATAGCGTCATGGTCAAGTTAGGGTTGGGGTTGAGATTCAGGTGTCTGCCTAGGGTTAGCGTTAGGTCTATGGGTTGAGTTAGGCTTCAGGTTAGGTTAGGTTTGAACTTAGTTTGAGGGAGTAAGTTTAGGCCTATTGTATTTTTCGGTTCAGTGTTATGGTTGAATTTAGCCTCAGGGTCAGGTTAGGGTAGGGGTCAAGCTTAAGGTGTCCGCCTAGGGTTAGGGTTAGGTCTATTGTTTGAGTTAGGCTTCAGGTTAGGTTAGGTTTGAACTTAGTTTGAGGGCGTAAGTTTAGGACTACTGTTAGTTTTCGGTTCAGTGTTACGGTTGGAGTTAGCGTGAGGGTCAGGTTAGGGTTGGGGTTGAGCTTAAGGTGTCCGCCTAGGGTTAGGGTTAGGTCTGTGGTTTGAGTTAGGCTTCAGGTTAGGTTAGGTTTGAACTTAGTTTGAGGGAGTAAGTTTGGGGCTACTGTTATTTTTCAGTTCAGTGTTACGGTTGGAGATAGCGTCAGGGTCAGGTTAGGGTTGTGGTTGACCTTCAGGTGTCCGCCTAGGGTTAGGGTTAGGTGAATGTTTTGATTTAGGCTTCAGGTTAGGTTAGGTTTGAACTTAGTTTGATGGAGTAAGTTTAAGACTACTGTTAGTTTTCGTTTAACTGTTACGGTTGGAGTAAGCGTCAGGGTCAGGTTAGGGTGGGGGTTAAGCATAAGGTGTCCGCCTAGGGTTAGGGTTAGGTCTATGGTTTCATTTAGGCTTCAGGTTAGGTTAGGATTGAACTTAGTTTGAGGGAGTAAGTTTAGGACTACTGTTAGATTTCGGTTAACTGTTACAGTTGGAGTAAGCGTCAGGGTCAGGTTAGAATGGGGGTTAAGCATAAGGTGTCCGCCTAGGGTTAGGGTTATGTCTATGGTTTCATTTAGGCTTCAGGTTAGGTTAGGATTGAACTTAGTTTGAGGGAGTAAGTTTAGAGCTACTGTTAGTTTTCGGTTCAGTGTTACGTTTGGACTTAGCGTTAGGGTCCGGTTAAGGTTGGGGTTGAGCTTAAGGTGTCCGCCTAGGTTTAGGGTTAGGTCTGTGATTTGAGTTAGGCTTCAAGTTAGGTTAGGTTTGAACTTAGTTTTAGGGAGAAAGTTTAGGACTACTGTTAGTTTTCGGTTCAGTGTTACGGTTGGAGATAGCGTCAGGGTCAGGTTAGGGTTGAGGTTGAGCTTCAGGTGTCGGCCTAGGGTTAGGGTTAGGTCTATGGTTTGAGTTAGGCTTCAGGTTAGGTTAGGTTTGAACTTAGTTTGAGGGAGTAAGTTTAGGGCTACTGTTAGTTTGCGGGTAACTGTTACTGTTGGAGTTAGCGTCAGGGCCAAGTTAGGTTTGGGGTTGAGCTTCAGGTGTCCGCCTAGGGTTAGGGTTAGATGTATGGTTCGATTTAGGCTTCAGGTTCGGTTAGGTTTGAACTTAGTTTGAGGGAGTAAGTTTAGGGCTACTGTTAGTTTTCGTTTAACTGTTATGTTTGGAGTAAGGGTCAGGGTCAGGTTATGGTGGGGGTTAAGCATAAGGTGTCCGACTAGGGTTAGGTTTAGGTCTATGGTTTCATTTAGGCTTCTGGTTTGGTTAGGATTGAACTTAGTTTGAGGGAGTAAGTTTAGGGCTACTGTTAGTTTTCGGTTCAGTGTTCCGGTTGGATTTAGCCTCAGGTTCATGTTAGGGCTGGGGTTAAGCTTAAGGTGTCCGCCTAGGGTTAGGGCTAGGTCTATTGTTTGAGTTAGGCTTCAGGTTAGGTTAGGTTGGAACTTATTTTGAGGGAGTAAATTTAGGGCTACTGTTAGTTTTCGGTTCAGTGTTACGGTTGGAGTTAGCGTGAAGGTCAGGTTAGGGTTGGGGTTGAGCTTAAGGTGTCCGCCTAGGGTTAGGGTTAGGTGTATGGTTTCATTTAGGCTTAAGGTTAGGTTAGGTTTGAACTTAGTTTGAGGAAGTAAGTTTAGGGCTACTGTTAGTTTTCGGGAAACTGTTACAGTTGGAGTTAGCGTCAGGGCAAGGTTAGGGTTGGGGTTGAGATTAAGGTGTCCGCCTAGGGTTAGGGTTAGGTGTTTGGTTTGATTTAGGCTTCAGGTTAGGTTAGGTTTGAAGTTAGTTGAGGGAGTAAGTTTAGGGCTACTGTTAGTTTTCGGTTCAGTATTACGGGTGGAGTTAGCGTGAGGGTCAGGTTAGGGTTGGGGTTGAGCTTAAGGTGTCCGCCTAGGGTTAGGGTTAGGTGAATGGTTTGATTTAGGCTTCAGGTTAGGTTAGGTTTGAACTTAGTTTGAGGGAGTCAGTTTAGGACTACTGTTAGTTTTCGTTTAACTGTTACGGTTGGAGTAAGCGTCAGGGTCAGGTTAGGTTTGGGGTTGAGCTTAAGGTGTCCGCCTAGGGTTAGGGTTAGGTCTATGGTTTCATTTAGGCTTCAGGTTAGGTTAGGTTTGAACTTAGTTTGAGGGAGTAAGTTTAGGGCTACTGTTAGTTTTCGGTTCAGTGTTACGGTTGGAGATAGCGTCATGGTCAAGTTAGAGTTGGGGTTGAGATTCAGGTGTCTGCCTAGGGTTAGGGTTAGGTCTATGGTTTGAGTTAGGCTTCAGGTTAGGTTAGGTTTGAACTTAGTTTGAGGGAGTAAGTTTAGGGCTACTGTTAGTTTTCGGTTCAGTGTTCCGGTTGGATTTAGCCTCAGGTTCATGTTAGGGCTGGGGTTAAGCTTAAGGTGTCCGCCTAGGGTTAGGGCTAGGTCTATTGTTTGAGTTAGGCTTCAGGTTAGGTTAGGTTTGAACTTATTTTGAGGGAGTAAGTTTAGGGCTACTATTAGCTTTCGGTTCAGTGTTACGGTTGGAGTTAGCGTGAACGTCAGTTTAGTGTTGGGGTTGAGCTTAAGGTGTCCGCCTAGGGTTAGGGTTAGGTCTTTGGTTTTAGTTAGGCTTCTCGTTAGGTTAGGTTTGAACTTAGTTTGAGGGAGTAAGTTTAGGGCTACTGTTAGTTTTCGGTTCAGTGTTACGGTTGGAGATAGCGTCATGGTCAAGTTAGGGTTGGGATTAAGATTCAGGTGTCCGCCTAGGGTTAGGGTTAGGTCTATGGTTTGAGTTAGGCTTCAGGTTAGGTTAGGCATGAACTTAGTTTGAGGGAGTATGTTTAGGCCTATTTTATTTTTCGGTTCAGTGTTATGGTTGAATTTAGCCTCAGGGTCAGGTTAGGGTTGGGGTAAAGCTTAAGGTGTCCGCCTAGGGTTAGGGTTAGGTCTATTGTTTGAGTTAGGCTTCAGGTTAGGTTAGGTTTGAACTTAGTTTGAGGGAGTAAGTTTAGGGCTACTGTTACTTTTCGGTTCAGTGTTACGGTTGGAGATAGCGTGAGGGTCAGGTTAGGGATGGGGTTGAGCTTAAGGTGTCCGCCTAGGTTTAGTGTTAGGTCTGTGGTTTGAGTTAGGCTTCAGGTTAGGTTAGGTTTGAACTTAGTTTGAGGGAGTAATTTTAGAGCTACTGTCAGTTTTCGGTTAACTGTTAAGGTTGGAGTAAGCGCCAGGGTCAGGTAAGGTTTGGGGTTGAGCTTAAGGTGTCCGCCTAGGGTTAGGGTTAGGTGTATGGTTTGATTTAGGCTTCAGGTTAGGTTAGGATTGAACTTAGTTTGAGGGTGTAAGTTTAGAGCTACTGTTAGTTTTCGGTTCAGTGTTACGTTTGGAGTTAGCGTTAGGGTCCGGTTAAGGTTGGGGTTGAGCTTAAGGTGTCCCCCTAGGTTTAGGGTTAGGTCTGTGATTTGAGTTAGGCTTCAGGTTTGGTTACGTTTGAACTTAGTTTTAGAGAGAAAGTTTAGGACTACTGTTAGTTTTCGGTTCAGTGTTACTGTTGGAGATAGCGTCAGGGTCAGGTTAGGGTTGGGGTTGAGCTTTAGGTGTCGGCCTAGGTTTAGGGTTAGGTCTATGGTTTGAGTTAGGCTTCAGGTTAGGTTAGGTTTGAACTTAGTTTGAGGAAGTAAGTTTAGGGTTACTGTTAGTTTTCGGTTCAGTGTTACGGTTGGAGTTAGCATGAGGGTCAGGTTAGGGTTGGGTTTGAGCTTCAGGTGTCCGCCTAGGGTTAGGGTTAGGTGTATGGTTTAATTTAGGCTTCAGGTTAGGTTAGGTTTGAACTTCGTTTGAGGGAGTAAGTTTAGGGCTACTGTTAGTTTTCGGTTCAGTGTTACGGTTGGAGATAGCGTCAGGGTCAGGTTAGTGTTGGGGTTGAGCTTCAGGTGTCCACCTATTGTTAGGGTAATGTCTATGATTTGAGTTAGGCTTCAGGTTAGGTTAGGTTTGAACTTAGTTTGAGCGAGTAAGTTTAGGGCTACTCTTAGTTTTCGGTTCAGTGATATGGTTGGAGTTAGCCTGGAGGTAAGGTTAGGGTTGGGGTTAAGATTAAGATGTCAGCCTAGGGTTAGGGTTAGGTGTTTGGTTTGATTTAGGCTTCAGGTTAGGTTAGGTTTGAAGTTAGTTTGATGGAGTAAGTTTAGGGCTACCGTTAGTTTTCGGTTAACTGTTACAGTTGGAATAAGCGTCAGGGTCAGGGTAGGGTGGGGGTTAAGCATAAGGTGTCCGCCTAGGGTTAGGGTTAGGTCTGTGATTTGATTTAATCTTCAGGTTAGATTAGGTTTGAACTTAGTTTGAGGGAGTCAGTTTAGGGCTACTGTTAGTTTTCGGTTAACTGTTACGGTTGGAGTAAGCGTCAGGGTCAGGTTAGCTTTGGGGTTGAGCATAAGGTGTCTGCCTAGGGTTAGGGTTAGGTCCAAGATTTGAGTTAGGCTTCAGGTTAGGTTAGGTTTGAACTTAGTTTGAGGGAGTAAGTTTAGGCCTATTGTATTTTTCGGTTCAGTGTTAAGGTTGAATTTAGCCTCAGGGTCAGGTTAGGGTTGGGGTCAAGCTTAAGGTGTCCACCTAGGGTTAGGGTTAGGTGTATGGTTTGATTTAGGCTTCAGGTTAGGTTAGGTTTGAACTTAGTTTGAGGGAGTAAGTTTAGGGCTACTGTTAGTTTTCATTTAACTGTTATGGTTGGAGTAAGAGTCAGGGTCAGGTTAGGGTGGGGGTTAAGCATAAGGTATCCGCCTAGGGTTAGTGTTAGTTCTATGGTTTCATTTAGGCTTCTGGTTAGGTTAGCATTGAACTTAGTTTGAGGGAGTAAGTTTAGGGCTACTGTTAGTTTTCGGTTCAGTTGTCCGGTTGGATTTAGCCTCAGGTTCAGGTTAGGGCTGGGGTTAACCTTAAGGTGTCCGCCTAGGGTTAGGGCTAGGTCTATTGTTTGAGTTAGGCTTCAGGTTAGGTTAGGTTTGAACTTAGTTTGAGGGAGTAAGTTTAGGGCTACTGTTAGTTTTCGATTCAGTGTTACGGTTGGAGTTAGCGTGAGGGTCAGTTTAGGGTGGGGTTAAGCTTAAGGTGTCCGCCTAGGGTTAGGGTTAGGTCTGTGGTTTGAGTTAGGCTTCAGGTTAGGTTAGGTTTGAACTTAGTTTGAGGGAGTAAGTTTAGGCCTATTGTATTTTTCGGTTCAGTGTTACGGTTGAATTTAGCCTCAGGGTCAGGTTAGGGTTGGGGTCGAGCTTAAGGTGTCCGCCTAGGGTTAGGTTTAGGTCTATTGTTTGAGTTAGGCTTCAGGTTAGGTTAGGTTTGAACTTAGTTTGAGGGAGTAAGTTTAGGGCTACTGTTAGTTTTCGGTTCAGTGTTACGGTTGAATTTAGCCTCAGGGTCAGGTTAGGGTGGGGGTTAAGCATAAGGTGTCCGCCTAGGGTTAGGGTTAGGTCTATGGTTTCATTTAGGCTTCAGGTTAGGTTAGGATTGAACTTAGTTTGAGGGAGTAAGTTTAGGGCTACTGTTAGTTTTCGGGAAACTGTTATGTTTGGAGTTAGCGTCAGGTCAAGGTTAGGGTTGGGGTTGAGATTAAGGTGTCCGCCTAGGGTTAGGGTTAGGTGTATGGTTTCATTTAGGCTTAAGGTTAGGTTAGGTTTGAAGTTAGTTTGATGGAGTAAATTTAGGGCTACTGTTAGTTTTCGGGAAACTGTTACGTTTGGAGTTAGCGTGAGGGCCAGGTTAGGGTTGGGGTTAAGCATAAGGTGTCAGCCTAGGGTTAGGGCTAGGTCTATTGTTTGAGTTAGGCTTCAGGTTAGGTTAGGTTTGAACTTATTTTGAGGGAGTAAGTTTAGGGCTACTGTTAGTTTTCGGTTCAGTGTTACGGTTGGAGATAGCGTCAGGGTCTGGTTAGGGTTGTGGTTGAGTTTCAGGTGTCCGCCTAGGGTTAGGGTTAGGTCTATGGTTTGTGTTAGGCTTCAAGTTAGGTTAGGTTTGACGTTAGTTTGAGGGAGTAAGTTTAGGGCTACTGTTAGTTTTCGGGTAACTGTTACAGTTGGAGTAAGCGTCAGGGTCAGGGTAGGGTGGGGGTTAAGCATAAGGTGTCCGCCTAGGTTTAGGGTTAGGTCTATGATTTGATTTAGGCTTCAGGTTAGATTAGGTTTGAACTTAGTTTGAGGGAGTCAGTTTAGGGCTACTGTTAGTTTTCGGTTCACTGTTACGGTTGGAGTAAGCGTCAGGGTCAGGTTAGAGTGGGGGTTAAGCATAAGGTGTCCGCATAGGGTTAGGCTTAGGTCTATGGGTTCATTTAGGCTTCAGGTTAGGTTAGGATTGAACTTAGTTTGAGGGTGTAAGTTTAGAGCTACTGTTAGTTTTCGGTTCAGTGTTACGTTTGGAGTTAGCGTTAGGGTCCGGTTAAGGTTGGGGTTGAGCTTAAGGTGTCCCCCTAGGTTTAGGGTTAGGTCTGTGATTTGAGTTAGGCTTCAGGTTAGGTTAGGTTTGAACTTAGTTTTAGGGAGAAAGTTTAGGACTACTGTTAGTTTTCGGTTCAGTGTTACGGTTGGAGATAGCGTCAGGGTCAGGTTAGGGTTGGGGTTGAGCTTCAGGTGTCGGCCTAGGTTTAGGGTTAGGTCTATGGTTTGAGTTAGGCTTCAGGTTAGGTTAGGTTTGAACTTAGTTTGAGGGAGTAAGTTTAGGGTTACTGTTAGTTTTCGGTTCAGTGTTACGGTTGGAGTTAGCGTGAGGGTCAGGTTAGGGTTGGGTTTGAGCTTCAGGTGTCCGCCTAGGGTTAGGGTTAGGTGTATGGTTTAATTTAGGCTTCAGGTTAGGTTAGGTTTGAACTTTGTTTGAAGGAGTAAGTTTAGGGCTACTGTTAGTTTTCGGTTCAGTGTTACGGTTGGAGATAGCGTCAGGGTCAGGTTAGTGTTGGGGTTGAGCTTCAGGTGTCCGCCTATTGTTAGGGTAATGTCTATGATTTGAGTTAGGCTTCAGGTTAGGTTAGGTTTGAACTTAGTTTGAGCGAGTAAGTTTAGGGCTACTCTTAGTTTTCGGTTCAGTGATATGGTTGGAGTAAGCCTGGAGGTAAGGTTAGGGTTGTGGTTGAGCTTAAGGTGTCCGCCTAGGGTTAGGGTTAGGTCTGTGGTTTGAGTTAGGCTTCTCGTTAGGTTAGGTTTGAACTTAGTTTGAGGGAGTAAGTTTAGGGCTACTGTTAGTTTTCGGTTCAGTGTTACGGTTGGAGATAGCGTCAGGGTCTGGTTAGGGTTGTGGTTGAGTTTCAGGTGTCCGCCTAGGGTTAGGGTTAGGTCTATGGTTTGTGTTAGGCTTCAAGTTAGGTTAGGTTTGACGTTAGTTTTAGGGAGTAAGTTTAGGGCTACTGTTAGTTTTCGGGTAACTGTTACAGTTGGAGTAAGCGTCAGGGTCAGGGTAGGGTGGGGGTTAAGCATAAGGTGTCCGCCTAGGGTTAGGGTTAGGTCTATGATTTGACTTAGGCTTCAGGTTAGATTAGGTTTGAACTTAGTTTGAGGGAGTCTGTTTAGGGCTACTGTTAGTTTTCGGTTAACTGTTACGGTTGGAGTAAGCGTCAGGGTCAGGTTAGGTTTGGGGTTGAGCTTAAGGTGTCGGCCTAGGGTTAGGGTTAGGTCTATGGTTTCATTTATGCTTCAGGTTAGGTTAGGTTTGAACTTAGTTTGAGGGAGTAAGTTTAGGGCTACTGTTAGTTTTCGTTTAACTGTTACGGTTGGAGTTAGCGTCAGTGTCAGATTAGCGTGGCGGTTAAGCATAAGGTTTCCGCCTAGGGTTAGGGTTAGGTCTATGGTTTCATTTAGGCTTCAGGTTAGGTTAGGCTTGAACTGAGTTTGAGGGAGTAAGTTTAGGGCTACTGTTAGTTTTCGGTTCACTGTTACGGTTGGAGTAAGCGTCAGGGTCAGGTTAGAGTGGGGGTTAGGCATAAGGTGTCCGCATAGGGTTAGGGTTAGGTCTATGGTTTAATTTAGGCTTCAGGTTAGGTTAGGTTTGAACTTAGTTTGAGGGAGTAAGTTTAGGGCTACTGTTAGTTTTCGGTTCAGTGTTACGGTTGGAGATAGCGTCAGGGTCAGGTTCGGGTTGGGGTTGAGCTTCAGGTGTCCGCCTATTGTTAGGGTTATGTCTATGATTTGAGTTAGGCTTCAGGTTAGGTTAGGTTTGAACTTAGTTTGAGCGAGTAAGTTTAGGGCTACTGTTAGTTTTCGGTTCAGTGTTACGGTTGGAGTTATCGTGAGGGTCAGGTTAGGGTTGGGGTTGAGCTTAATGTGTCCGCCTAGGGTTAGGGTTAGGTCTGTGGTTTGAGTTAGGCTTCAGGTTAGGTTAGGTTTGAACTTAGTTTGAGGGAGTAAGTTTGGGGCTACTATTAGTTTTTGGGTAACTGTTACTGTTGGAGTTAGCGTCAGGGCCAGGTTAGGGTTGGGGTTGAGCTTAAGGTGTCCGCCTAGGGTTAGGGTTAGGTGTATGGTTTGATTTAGGCTTCAGGTTAGGTTAGGTTTGAACTTAGTTTGAGGGAGTAAGTTTAGGGCTACTGTTAGGTTTCGTTTTACTGTTATGGTTGGAGTAAGCGTCAGGGTCAGGGTAGGGTGGGGGTTAAGCATAAGGTGTCCGCCTAGGGTTAGGGTTAGTTCTATGGTTTCATTTAGGCTTCTGGTTAGGTTAGGATTGAACTTAGTTTGAGGGAGTAAGTTTAGGGCTACTGTTAGTTTTCGGTTCAGTGTTCCGGTTGGATTTAGCCACAGGTTCAGGTTAGGGCTGGGGTTAAGCTTAAGGTGTCCGCCTAGGGTTAGGGCTAGGTCTATTGTTTGAGTTGGGCTTCAGGTTAGGTTAGGTTTGAACTTAGTTTGAGGGAGTTAGTTTAGGGCTCCTGTTATTTTTCTGTTCAGTGTTACGGTTGGAGTTAGCGTGAGGGTCAGGTTAGGGTTGGGGTTGAGCTTAAGGTGTCCGCCTAGCGTTAGGGTTAGGTCTGTGGTTTGAGTTAGGCTTCACGTTAGGTTACTTTTGAACTTAGTTTGAGGGAGTAAGTTTAGGGCTACTGTTAGTTTTCTGTTCAGTATTATGGTTGGAGTTAGCGTCAGGGTCAGGTTAGGGTTGGGGTTAGCTTGAGGTGTCCGCCTATGGTTAGGTTTAGGTCTATGGTTTGAGTTAGGCTTCAGGTTAGCTTAGGTTTGAACTTAGTTTGAGGGAGTAAGTTTAGGGCTACTGTTAGTTTTCGGTTCAGTGTTACGGTTGGAGTTAGCGTGAGGGTCAGGTTAGGGTTGGGGTTGAGCTTAAGGTGTCCGCCTAGGGTTAGGGTTAGGTCTGTGGTTTGAGTTAGGCTTCAGATTAGGTTAGGTTTGAACTTAGTTTGAGGGAGTCAGTTTAGGGCTACTGTTAGTTTTCGGTTCAGTGTTACAGTTGGAGTTAGCGTGAGGGTCAGGTTAGGGTTGAGGTTGAGCTTAAGGTGTCTGCCTAGGGTTAGGGTTAGGTGTATGGTTTGATTGAGGCTTCAGGTTAGGTTAGGTTTGAACTTAGTTTGAGGTAGTAAGTTTAGGGCTACTGTTAGTTTTCGTTTAACTGTTACGGTTGGAGTAAGCGTCAGGGTCAGGTTAGGGAGGGGGTTAAGCATAAGGTGTCTGCCTTGGGTTAGGGTTAGGTCTATGGTTTCATTTATGCTTCAGGTTAGGTTAGGATTGAACTTAGTTTGAGGGAGTAAGTTTAGGGATACTGTTAGTTTTCGGGTAACTGTTACGGTTTGAGTTAGCGTCAGGGCCAAGTTAGGGTTGGGTTGAGCTTAAGGTGTCCGCCTAGGGTTAGGTGTAGGTGTATGGTTTCATTTAGGCTTCAGGTTAGGTTAGGTTTGAACTTAGTTTGAGGGAGTAAGTTTAGGCCTTTTTTATTTTTCGGTTCAGTGTTAAAGTTGAATTTAGCCTCAGGGTCAGGTTAGGGTTGGGGTCAAGCTTAAGGTGTCCGCCTAGGTTTAGGGTTAGGTCTATTGTTTGAGTTAGGCTTCAGGTTAGGTTAGGTTTGAACTTAGTTTGAGGGAGTAAGTTTAGGGCTACTGTTAGTTTTAGGATCAGTGTTACGGTTGGAGTTAGCGTGAGGGTCAGGTTAGGGTTGGGGTTGAGCTTAAGGTGTCCGCCTAGGGTTAGGGTTAGGTCTGTGGTTTGAGTTAGTCTTCAGGTTAGGTTAGGTTTGAACTTAGTTTGAGGGAGTAAGTTTGGGGCTACTGTTAGTTTTCGGTTCAGTGTTACGGTTGGAGATAGCGTCAGGGTCGGGTTAGGGTTGTGGTTGAGCTTCAGGTGTCCGCCTATGGTTAGGGTTAGGTCTATGTTTTGAGTTAGGCTTCAGGTTAGGTTAGGTTTGAACTTAGTTTGAGGGAGTAAGTTTAGGGCTACTGTTAGTTTTCGGTTCAGTGTTACGGTTGGAGATAGCGTCAGGGTCAGGTTAGGGTTGGGGTTAAGCTTAAGGTGTCCGCCTAGGGTTAGGGTTAGGTGTATGGTTTGATTTAGGCTTCAGGTTAGGTTAGGTTTGAACTTAGTTTGAGGGAGTAAGTTTAGGGCTACTGTTAGTTTTCTGTTCAGTATTATGTTTGGAGTTAGCGTCAGGGTCAGGTTAGGGTTGGGGTTAGCTTCAGGTGTCCGCCTAGGGTTAGGGTTAGGTCTATGGTTTGAGTTAGGCTTCAGGTTAAGTTAGGTTTGAACTTAGTTTGAGGGAGTAAGTTTAGGGCTACTGTTAGTTTTCGGTTTAGTGGTACGGTTGGAGTTAGCATGAGGGTCAGGTTAGGGTTGGGGTTGAGCTTAAGGTGTCCACCTATGGTTAGGGTTAGGTCTGTGGTTTGAGTTAGGCTTCAGATTAGGTTAGGTTTGAACTTAGTTTGAGGGAGTAAGTTTAGGGCTACTGTTAGTTTTCGGTTCAGTGTTTCGGTTGGAGTTAGCGTGAGGGTCAGGTTAGGGTTGGGGTTAAGCTTAAGGTGTCCGCCTAGGGTTAGGGTTAGGTGTATGGTTTGATTGAGGCTTCAGGTTAGGTTAGGTTTGAACTTAGTTTGAGGGAGTAAGTTTAGGGCTACTGTTAGTTTTCGGTTCAGTGTTACGGTTGGAGATAGTGTTAGGGTCGGGTTAGGGTTGGAGTTGAGCTTAAGGTGTCCGCCTAGGGTTAGGGTTAGGTCTGTGGTTTGATTTAGGCTTCAGGTTAGTTTACGTTTGAACTTAGTTTGAGTGAGTAAGTTTAGGGCTACTGTTAGTTTTCGGTAACTGTTACGGTTGGAGATAGCGTCAGGGTCAGGTTACGGTTGGGGTTGAGCTTCAGGTGTCCCCCTATTGTTAGGGTTATGTCTATGATTTGAGTTAGGCTTCAGGTTAGGTTAGGTTTGAACATAGTTTGAGCGAGTAAGTTTAGGGCTACTCTTAGTTTTCGGTTCAGTGATATGGTTGGAGTTAGCCTGGAGGTCAGGTTAGGGTTGGGGTTGAGCTAAAGGTGTCCGCCTAGGGTTAGGGTTAGGTGTATGGCTTGATTTAGGCTTCAGGTTAGGTTAGGTTTGAACTTAGTTTGAGGGAGTAAGTTTAGGGCTACTGTCAGTTTTTGATTCAGTGTTACATTTGGAGTTAGCGTGAGTATCCGGTTAGGGTTGGGGTTGAGCTTAAGGTGTCCGCCTAGGGTTAGGGTTAGGTCTGTGGTTTGAGATAGGCTTCATGTTAGGTTAGGTTTGAACTTAGTTTGAGGGAGTAACTTTAGGGCTACTGTTAGTTTTCGGTTCAGTGTTACGGTTGGAGATAGGGTCAGGGTCAGGTTAGGGTTGTGGTTGAGCTTCAGGTGTCCGCCTACGGTTCGGGTTAGGTCTATTGTTTGAGTTAGGCTTCAGGTTAGGTTAGGTTTGAACTTAGTTTGAGGGAGTAAGTTTAGGGCTACTGTTAGTTTTCGGTTCAGTGTTACGGTTGGAGATAGCGTGAGGGTCAGGTTAGGGTTGGGGTTGAGCTTAAGGTGTCCGACTAGGGTTAGGGTTAGGTCTGTGGTTTGAGTTAGGCTTCAGGTTAGGTTAGGTTGGAACTTAGTTTGAGGGAGTAATTTTAGGGCTACTGTCAGTTTTCGGTTAACTGTTACGGTTGGAGTAAGCGCCAGGGTCAGGTTAGGTTTGGGGTTGAGCTTAAGGTGTCCGCCTAGGGTTAGGGTTAGGTGTATGGTTTGATTTAGGCTTCAGGTTAGGTTAGGTTTGAACTTAGTTTGAGGGAGTAAGTTTAGGGCTACTGTTAGTTTTCGTTTAACTGTTAAGGTTGGAGTAAGCGTCAGGGTCAGGTTAGGGTGGGGGTTAAGCATAAGGTTTCCGCCTAGGGTTAGTGTTAGGTCTATGGTTTCATTTAGGCTTCAGGTTAGGTTAGGATTGAACTTAGTTTGAGGGAGTAAGTTTAGAGCTACTGTTAGTTTTCGGTTCAGTGTTACGTTTGGAGTTAGCGTTAGGGTCCGGTTAAGGTTGGGGTTGAGCTTAAGGTGTCCGCCTAGGTTTAGGGTTAGGTCTGTGATTTGAGTTAGGCTTCAGGTTAGGTTAGGTTTGAACTTAGTTTTAGGGAGAAAGTTTAGGACTACTGTTAGTTTTCGGTTAACTGTTACAGTTGGAGTAAGCGTCAGGGTCAGGCTAGTGTGGGGGTTAAGCATAAGGTGTCCACCTAGAGTTACAGTTAGGTGTATGGTTTGATTTAGGCTTCAGGTTAGGTTATGTTTGAACTTAGTTTGAGGGCGTAAGTTTAGGGCTACTGTTAGTTTTCGGTTAACTGTTACGGATTGAGATAGCGTCAGGGTCAGGTTAGGTTTGGGGTTGACCTTAAGGTGTCCGCCTAGGGTTGTGGTTAGGTGTATGGTTTGATTTAGGCTTCAGGTTTGGTTAGGTTTGAAGTTAGTTTGAGGGAGTTAGTTTAGGGCTACTGCGAGTTTTCGGTTAACTGCTACAGTTGCAGTAAGCGTCAGGGTCAGGGTAGGGTGGGGTTTAAGCATAAGGTGTCCGCCTAGGGTTAGGGTTAGGTCTATGATTTGATTTAGGCTTCAGGTTAGGTTAGGTTTGAACTTAGTTTGAGGGAGTCAGTTTAGGGCTACTGTTAGTTTTCGGTTCAGTATTGCGGTTGGATTTAGCCTCAGGGTCAGGTTAGGGTTGGGGTTAAGCTTAAGGTGTCCGCCTAGGGTTAGGGTTAGGTCTATTGTTTGAGTTAGGCTTCAGGTTAGATTAGGTTTGAACTTAGTTTGAGGGAGTGAGTTTAGGGCTACTGTTAGTTTTTGGTTCAGTGTTACGTTTGGAGTTAGCGTGAGGGTCCGGTTAGGGTTTGGGTTGAGCTTAAGGTGTCTGCCTAGGGTTAGGGTTATGTTTATGGTTTGATTTAGGCCTCAGGTTAGGTTAGGTTTGAACTTAGTTTGAGGGAGTAATTTTAGGGCTACTGTTAGTTTTCGGTTAACTGTTACAGTTGGAGTAAGCGTCACGGTCAGGTTAGGGTGGAGTTTAAGCATAAGGTGTCCGGCTAGGGTTAGGGTTAGGTGTATGATTTGATTTAGGCTTCAGGTTAGGTTAGGTTTGAAGTTAGTTTCAGGGAGTAAGTTTAGGGCTACTGTTAGTTTTCGGTTCAGTGTTACGTTTGGAGTTAGCGTGAGGGTCAGGTTTGGGTTGGGTTTGAGATTAAGGTGTCCGCCTAGGGTTAGGGTTAGGTCTGTGGTTAGAGTTAGGCTTCAGGTTAGGTTAGGTTTGAACTTAGTTTGAAGGAGTAAGTTTAGGGCTACTGTTAGTTTTCGGGAAACTGTTACTGTTGGAGTAAGCGTCAGGGTCAGGTTAGGGTGGGGGTTAAGCATAAGGTGTCCAGCTAGGTTTAGGGTTAGGTCTAAGATTTGATTTAGGCTTCAGGTTAGGTTAGGTTTGAACTTAGTTTGAGGGAGTAAGTTTAGGGCTACTGTTAGTTTTCGGTTAACTGTTACAGTTGCTGTAAGTGTCAGGGTCAGGTTAGGTTGGGGGTTGAGCTTAAGGTATCCGCCTAGGGTTAGGGTTAGGTGTATGGTTTGATTTAGGCTTCAGGTTAGGATAGGTTTGAACTTAGTTTGAGGGAGTAAGTTTAGGGCTACTGTTAGTTTTCGTTTAACTGTTACGGTTGGAGTAAGCGTCAGGGTCAGCTTATGGTGGGGGTTAACCATAAGGTGTCCTCCTAGGGTTAGGGTTAGGTCTATGGTTTCATTTAGGCTTCAGGTTAGGTTAGGATTGAACTTAGTTTGAGGGAGTAAGTTTAGGGCTACTGTTAGTTTTCGGTTCAGTGTTACGGTTGGAGTTAGCGTGAGGGTCCGGTTAGGGTTGGGGTGGAGCTTAAGGTGTCCGCCTAGGGTTAGGGTTAGGTCTGTGATTTGAGTTAGGCTTCAGGTTAGGTTAGGTTTGAACTTAGTTTTAGGGAGTAAGTTTAGGGCTACTGTTAGTTTTCGGTTCAGTGTTACGGTTGGAGATAGCGTCAGGGTCAGGTTAGGGTTGTGGTTGAGCTTCAGGTGTCGGCCTAGGGTTAGGGTTAGGTCTATGGTTTGAGTTAGGCTTCAGGTTAGGTTAGGGTTGAACTTAGTTTTAGGGATTAAGTTTAGGGCTACTGTTAGTTTTAGGTTCAGTGTTACGGTTGGAGTTAGCGTGAGGGTCAGGTTAGGGTTGCGTTTGAGCTTCATGTGTCCGCCTAGGGTTAGGGTTAGGTGTATGGTTTGATTTAGGCTTCAGGTTAGGTTAGGTTTGAACTTAGTTTGAGGGAGTAAGTTTAGGGCTACTGTTAGTTTTCGTGTAACTGTTACGGTTGGAGTTAGCGTCAGGGCCAGGTTAGCGTTGGGGTTGAGCTTAAGTTGTCGGCCTAGGGTTAGGGTTAGGTGTTTGGTTTGATTTAGGCTTCAGGTTAGGTTATGTTTGAACTTAGTTTGAGGGAGTAAGTTTAGGGCTACTGTTAGTTTTCGGTTAACTGTTACAGTTGGAGTAAGCGTCAGGGTCAGGTTCGGTTTGGGGTTGAAGTTAAGGTGTACGCCTAGGGTTAGGGTTAGGTGTATGCTTTGATTTAGGCTTCAGGTTAGCTTAGGTTCGAACTTAGTTTGAGGGAGTAAGTTTAGGGCTACTGTTAGTTTTCGGTTCAGTGTTACGGTTGGAGTTAGCGTGAGGGTCAGGTTAGGGTTGGGGTTGAGCTTAAGGTGTCCGCCTAGGGTTAGAGTTAGGTCTGTGGTTTGAGTTAGGCTTCAGGTTAGGTTAGGTTTGAACTTAGTTTGAGGGAGTAAGTTTAGGACTACTGTTAGTTTTCGGTTCAGTGTTACGGTTGGAGATAGCGTCAGGGTCAAGTTATGGTTGGGGTTGAGATTCAGGTGTCTGCCTAGGGTTAGGGTTAGGTCTATGGTTTGAGTTAGGCTTCAGGTTAGGTTAGGTTTGAACTTAGTTTGAGGGAGTAAGTTTAGGCCTATTGCATTTTCGGTTCAGTGTTAAGGTTGAATTTAGCCTCAGGGTCAGGTTAGGGTTGGAGTTAAACTTAAGGTGTCCGCCTAGGGTTAGGGTTAGGTCTATTGCTTGAGTTAGGCTTCAGGTTAGGTTAGGTTCGAACTTAGTTTGAGGGAATAAGTTTAGGGCTACTGTTAGTTTTCTGTTCCGTGTTACGGTTGGAATTAGCGTGAGGGTCAGGTTAGGGTTGGGGTTGAGCTTAAGGTGTCCGCCTAGGGTTAGGTGTAGGTGTATGGTTTGATTTTGACTTCAGGTTAGTTTATCTTTGAAGTTAGTTTGAGGGAGTAAGTTTAGGGCTACTGTTAGTTTTCGGTTCAGTGTTACGGTTGGAGACAGCGTCAGAGTCTGGTTAGGGTTGTGGTTGAGTTTCAGGTGTCTGCCTAGGGTTAGGGTTAGGACTATGGTTTGAGTTAGGCTTCAAGTTAGGTTAGGTTTGAAGTTAGTTTGATGGAGTAAGTTTAGGGCTACTGTTAGTTTTCGGGTAACTGCTACTTTTGTAGTTAGCGTCAGGGCCAGGTTTAGGGTTGGGGTTGAGCTTAAGGTGTCCGCCTAGGGTTAGGGTTAGGTGTATGGTTTGATTTAGGCTTCAGGTTAGGTTAGGTTTGAAGTTAGTTTGAGGGAGTAAGTTTAGGGCTACTGTTAGTTTTCGGTTAACTCTTACAGTTGGAGTAAGCGTCAGTTGTCATGTTATGGTGGGGGTTAAGCATATGGTGTCCGCCTAGGGTTAGGGTTAGGTCTATGATTTGATTTAGGCTTCAGGTTAGGTTAGGTTTGAACTTAGTTTGAGGGAGTCAGTTTAGGGCTACTGTTAGTTTTCGGTTAACTCTTACGGTTGGAGTAAGCGTCAGGGTCAGGTTAGGTTTGGGGTTGAGCTTAAGGTGTCTGCCTAGGTTTAGGGTTAGGTGTATGGTTTGATTTAGGCTTCAGGTTAGGTTAGGTTTGAACTTAGTTTGAGGGAGTAAGTTTAGGGCTACTGTTAGTTTTCGTTTAACTGTTACGGTTGGAGTAAGCGTCAGGGTCAGGTTAGGGTGGGGGTTAAGCATAAGGTGTCCGCCTAGGGTTAGGGTTAGGTCTATGGTTTCATTTAGGCTTCAGGTTAGGTTAGGTTTGAACTTAGTTTGAGGGAGTAAGTTTAGGGCTACTGTTAGTTTTCGGTTCAGTGTTATGGTTGGAGATAGCGTCAGGGTCAGGTTAGGGCTGGGGTTGAGCTTACGGTGTCCGCCTAGGGTTAGCGTTAGGTCTATGGTTTCAGTTAGGCTTCAGGTTAGATTAGGTTTGAAGTTAGTTTGAGGGTGTAAGTTCAGGGCTAATGTTAGTTTTCGGTTAACTGTTACAGTTGGAGTAAGCGTCAGGGTCAGGTTAGGGTGGGGGTTATGCATAAGTTGTCCGCCTAGGGTTAGGGTTAGGTCTATGATTTGATTTAGGCTTCAGGTTAGGTTAGGATTGAACTTAGTTTGAGGGAGTCACTTTAGGGCTACTGTTAGTTTTCGGTTAACTGTTGCTGTTGGAGTAAGCGTCAGGGTCAGGTTAGGTTTGGGGTTGAGCTTAAGGTGTCCGCCTAGGGTTAGGGTTAGGTGTATGGTTTGATTTAGGCTTCAGGTTAGGTTAGGTTTGAACTTAGTTTGAGGGAGTAAGTTTAGGGCTACTGTTAGTTTTTGGTTCAGTGTTACATTTGGAGTTAGCGTGAGGGTCCGGTTAGGGTTGGGGTTTAGCTTAAGGAGTCCGCCTAGGGTTAGGGTTAGGTCTGTGGTATGAGTTAGGCATCAGGTTAGGTTAGGTTTGAACTTAGTTTGAGGGAGTAAGTTTAGGGCTACTGTTACTTTTCGGGAAACTGTTATGGTAGGAGTTAGCGTCAGGGCAAGGTTAGGGTTGGGGTTGAGATTAAGGTCTCCGCCTAGGGTTAGGGTTAGGTGTATGGTTTGATTTTGGCTTCACCTTAGGTTAGGTTTGAAGTTAGTTTCAGGGAGTAAGTTTAGGACTACTGTTAGTTTTCGGTTAACTGTTACAGTTGGAGTAAGTGTCAGGGTCAGGTTAGGTTGGGGGTTAAGCATAAGGTGTCCGCCTAGGGTTAGGGTTAGGTCTATGGTTTCATTTAGGCTTCAGGTTAGGTTAGGATTGAACTTAGTTTGAGGGAGTAAGTTTAGGGCTACTGTTAGTTTTCGGGAAACTCTTATGGTTGGAGTTATCGTCAGGGCAAGGTTAGGGTTGGGGTTGAGATTAAGGTGTCCGCATAGGGTTAGGGATAGGTGTATGGTTTAATTTACGCTTCAGGTTAGGTTAGGTTTGAAGTTAGTTTGAGGGAGTAAGTTTAGGGCTACTGTTAGTTTTCGGTTCAGTGTTACAGTTGGAGTTAGCGTGAGGGTCAGGTTAGGGTTGGGGTTAAGCTTAAGGTGTCCACCTAGGGTTATGGTTAGGTCTGTGGTTTGAGTTAGGCTTCAGGTTAGGTTAGGTTTAACTTAGTTTGAGGGAGTCAGTTTAGGGCTACTGTTAATTTTCGTTTCAGTGTTACGGTTGGATTTAGCCTCAGTGTCAGGTTAGGGTTGGGGTTAAGCATAAGGTATCTGCCTAGGGTTAGGGTTAGGTCTATGGTTTCATTTAGGCTTTAGGTTAGGTTAGGATTGAACTTAGTTTGAGGGAGTAAGTTTAGGGCTACTGTTAGTTTTTGGGTAACTGTTACTGTTGGAGTTAGCGTCACGGCCAGGTTAGGGTTGGGGTTGAGCTTAAGGTGTCCGCCTAGGGTTAGGTTTAGGTGTATGGTTTGATTTAGGCTTCAGGTTAGGTTATGTTTGAACTTAATTTGAGGGCGTAAGTTTAGGGCTACTGTTAGTTTTCGGTTAACTGTTACATTTGGAGTAAGCGTCAGGGTCAGGTTAGGGTTGGGGTTGAGCTTAAGGTGTCCGCCTAGGGTTAGGGTTAGGTCTATGGTTTGAGTTAGGCTTCAGGTTAGGTTAGGTTTGAACTTAGTTTGAGCGAGTAAGTTTAGGGCTACTCTTAGTTTTTGGTTCAGTGATATGATTGGAGTTAGCCTGGAGGTCAGTTTAGGGTTGGGGTTGAGCTTAAGGTGTCAGCCGAGGGATAGGGTTAGGTGTATGGTTTGATTTAGGCTTCAGGTTAGGTTAGGTTTGAACTTAGTTTGAGGGAGTAAGTTTAGGGCTACTGTTAGTTTTCGGGAAACTGTTACATTTGGAGTTAGCTTCAGGGCCAGGTTAGGGTTGGGGTTGGGATTAAGGTGTCCGCCTCGGGTTAGGGTTAGGTGTATGGTTTGATTTAGGCTTCAGGTCAGGTTAGGTTTGAAGTTAGTTTGAGGGAGTAAGTTTAGGGCTACTGTTAGTTTTCGGTTAACTGTTACAGTTGGAGTAAGCGTCAGGGTCAGGGTAGGGTGGGGGTTAAGCATAAGGTGTCCGCCTAGGGTTAGGGTTAGGTCTATGATTTGATTTAGGCTTCAGGTTAGGTTAGGTTTGAACTTAGTTTGAGGGAGTCAGTTTAGGGCTACTGTTAGTTTGCGTTTCAGTGTTATGGTTGGATTTAGCCTCAGGGTCAGGTTAGGGTTGGGGTTAAGCTTAAGGTGTCCGCCTAGGGTTAGGGTTAGGTCTATTGTTTGAGTTAGGCTTCAGGTTAGGTTACGTTTGAACTTAGTTTGAGGGAGTAAGTTTAGGGCTACTGTTAGTTTTCGGTTCAGTGTTACGGTTGGAGTTAGCGTGAGGGTCAGGTTTGGGTTGGGGTTGAGCTTAAGGTGTCCGACTAGGGTTAGGGTTAGGTCTGTGGTTTGAGTAACGCTTCAGGTTAGGTTAGGTTTGAACTTAGTTTGAGGGAGTAAGTTTAGGCCTACTGTATTTTTCGGTTCATTGTTACGGTTGGATTTAGCCTCAGGGTCAGGTTAGGGTTGGGGTTAAGCTTGTGGTGTCCGCCTAGGGTTAGGGTTAGGTCTATTGTTTGAGTTAGGCTTCAGGTTAGGTTAGGTTTGAACTTAGTTTGAGGGAGTAAGTTTAGGGCTACTCTTAGTTCTCGTTTAACTGTTACGGTTGGAGTAAGCGTCAGGGTCAGGTTAGGGTGGGGGTTAAGCATAAGTTGTCCGCCTAGGGTTAGGATTAGGTTTATGGTTTCATTTAGGCTTCAGGTTAGGTTAGGATTGAACTTAGTTTGATTGAGTAAGTTTAGGGCTACTGTTCGTTTTCGGTTAAGTGTTACGGGTGGAGTAAGCGTCAGGGTCAGGTTAGGTTTGGGGTTGAGCTTAAGGTGTCCGCCTAGGGTTAGGGTTAGTTGTATGGTTTGATTTAGGCTTCAGGTTAGGTTATGTTTGAACTTAGTTTTAGGGAGTAAGTTTAGGGCTACTGTTAGTTTTCGTTTAACTGTTACGGTTGGAGATAGTGTCAGGGTCAGGTTAGGGTTTTGATTGAGCTTCAGGTGTCCGCCTAGGGTTAGGGTTAGGTCTATGGTTTGAGTTAGGCTTCAAGTTAGGTTAGGTTTGAAGTTAGTTTGAGGGAGTAAGTTTAGGGCTACTGTTAGTTTTCGGGTAACTGTTACTGTTGGAGTTAGCGTCAGGGCCAGGTTAGGGTTGGGGTTGAGCTTAAGGTGTCCGCCTAGGGTTAGGGTTAGGTGTATGGTTTGATTTAGGCTTCAGGTTAGGTTATGTTTGAACTTAGTTTGGGGAGTAACTTTAGGGCTACTGTTAGTTTTCGTTTAACTGTTACGGTTGGAGTAAGCGTCAGGGTAGGTTAGGGTGGGGGTTAAGCATAAGTTTTCCGCCTAGGGTTAGGTTTAGGACTACGGTTTCATATATGCTTCAGGTTAAGTTAGGATTGAACTTAGTTTGAAGGCGTAAGATTAGGGCAATTGTTAGTTTTCGGTTCAGTGTTACGGTAGGAGTTAGCGTGAGGGTCAGGTTAGGGTTGGGGTTGAGCTTAAGGTGTTCGCCTAGGGTTATGGTTATGTGTAGGGTTTGATTTTGGCTTCTGGTTAGGTTAAGTTTGAACTTAGTTTGATGGAGTAAGTTTAGGGCTACTGTTAGTTTTCGGGTAACTGTTACGGTTGGAGTTAGCGTCAGGGTCAGGTTAGGGTTGGGTTTGAGCTTAAGGTGTATGCCTAGTGTTAGGGTTAGGTGTATGGTTTGATTTAGGCTTCAGGTTAGGTTAGGTTTGAAGTTAGTTTCAGAGAGTAAGTTTAGGGCTACTGTTAGTTTTTGGTTAACTGTTACAGTTGGAGTAAGCATCAGGGTCAGGTTAGGGTGGAGGTTAAGCATAAGGTGTCCGCCTAGGGTTAGGGTTAGGTCTATGATTTGATTTAGGCTACAGGTTAGGTTAGGTTTGAACTTAGTTTGAGGGAGTCAGTTTATGGCTACTGTTAGTTTTCGGTTAACTGTTACGGTTGGAGTAAGCATCAGGGTCAGGTTAGGTTTGGGGTTGAGCTTAAGGTGTCTGCCTAGGGTTAGGGTTAGGTATATGGTTTGATTTAGGCTTCAGGTTAGGTTAGGTTTGAACTTAGTTTGAGGGAGTAAGTTTAGGGCTACTGTTAGTTTTCGGGTAACTGTTACTGTTGGAGTTAGCATCAGGGCCAGGTTAGGGTTGGGGTTGAGTTTAAGGTGTCCGCCTATGGTTAGGGTTAGGTGTATGGTTTGATTTAGGCTTCAGGTTAGGTTATGTTTGAACTTAGTTTGAGGGAGTAAGTTTAGGGCTACTGTTAGTTTTCGTTTAACTGTTACGGTTGAGTAAGCGTCAGGGTTAGGTTAGGGTGGGGGTTAAGCATAAGGTGTCCGCCTAGGGTTAGGGTTAGGACTATGGTTTCATTTAGGCTTCAGGTTATGTTAGGATTGAACTTAGTTTGAGGGAGTAAGATTAGGGCTACTGTTAGTTTTCGGTTCAGTGTTACGGTTGGAGTTATCGTAAGGGTCAGGTTAGGGTTGGGCTTGAGCTTAAGGTGTTCGCCTAGGGTTAAGGTTAGGTGTAGGGTTTGATTTTGGCTTCTGGTTTGGTTAAGTTTGAACTTAGTTTGAGGGAGTAAGTTTAGGGCTACTGTTAGTTTTCGGGTAACTGTTACGGTTGGAGTTAGCGTCAGGATCAGTTAGGGTTGGGGTTGAGCTTAAGGTGTCCGCCTATTGTTAGGGTTAGGTCTATGATTTGAGTTAGGCTTCAGGTTAGGTTAGGTTTGAAGTTAGTTTGAGCGAGTAAGTTTGGGACTACTCCTAGTTTTCGGTTCAGTGTTATGGTTGGAGTCAGCCTGGAGGTCAGGTTAGGGTTGGGGTTGAGCTTAAGGTGTCCGCCTAGGGTTAGGGTTAGGTGTATGGTTTGATTTAGGCTTCAGGTTAGGGTAGGTTTGAAGTTAGTTTCAGGGAGTAAGTTTAGGGCTACTGTTAGTTTTCGGTTAACTGTTACAGTTGGAGTAAGCGTCAGGTTCAGGTTAGGGTGGGGGTTAAGCATAAGGTGTCCGCCTAGGGTTAGGGTTAGGTCTATGGTTTCATTTAGGCTTCAGGTTAGGTTAGGATTGAACTTAGTTTGAGGGAGTAAGTTTAGGGCTACTGTTAGTTTTTGGTTCAGTGTTATGTTTGGAGATAGCGTCAGGGTCAGGTTAGGGCTGTGGTTGAGCTTCGAGTGTCCCCCTAGGGTTAGGGTTAGGTCTATGGTTTGAGTTAGGCTTCAGGTTCGGTTAGGTTTGAACTTAGTTTGAGGGAGTAAGTTTAGGGCTACTGTTAGTTTTCGGTTCAGTGTTACGGTTGGAGTTAGCGTGAGGGTCACGTTAGGGTTGGGGTTGAGCTTAAGTTGTCCGCCTAGGGTTAGGGTTCGGTGTATGGTTAGATTTAGGCTTCAGGTTAGGTTAGGTTTGAACTTAGTTTGAGGGAGTAAGTTTAGGACTACTCTTAGTTTTCGATTCAGTGATATGGTTGGAGTTAGCCTGGAGGTCAGGTTAGGGTTGGGGTTGAGCTTAAGGTGTCCGCCTAGGGTTAGGGTTAGGTCTATCATTTTATTTAGGCTTCAGGTTAGGTTAGGTTTGAACTTATTTTGAGGGAGTCAGTTTACGGCTACTGTTAGTTTTCGGTTAACTGTTACGGTTGGAGTAAGCGTCAGGGTCAGGTTAGGTTTGGGGTTGAGCTTAAGGTGTCCGCCTAGGGTTAGGGTTAGGTCTGTGGTTTGAGATAGGCTTCAGGTTAGGTTAGGTTTGAACTTAGTTTGAGGGAGTAAGTTTAGGGCTACTGTGAGTTTTCGGTTCATTGTTACGCTTGGAGATAGCGTCAGGGTCAGGTTAGGGTTGGGGTTGAGCTTCAGGTGTCCGCCTAGGGTTAGGGTTAGGTCTGTGGTTTGAGATGGGCTTCAGGATAGGTTAGGTTTGAACTTTGTTTTAGGGAGTAAGTTTAGGGCTACTGTTAGTTTTAGGTTCAGTGTTTCGGTTGGAGTTAGCGTGAGGGTCAGGTTAGGTTTGGGTTTGAGTTTCAGGTGTCCGCCTAGGGTTAGGGTTAGTTGTATGGTTTGATTTAGGCTTCAGGTTAGGTTAGGTTTGAACTTAGTTTGAGGGAGTAAGTTTAGGGCTACTGTTAGTTTTCGTTTAACTGTTACGGTTGGAGTAAGCGTCAGGGTCAGGTTAGGGTGGGGGTTAAGCATAAGGTGTCCGCCTAGGGTTAGGGTTAGGTGTATGGTTTCATTTAGGCTTAAGGTTAGGTTAGGTTTGAAGTTAATTTGATGGAGTAAGTTTAGGGCTACTGTTAGTTTTCGGGTAACTGTTACGGTTGGAGTTAGCGTCACAGCCAGGTCAGGGTTTGGGTTTAGCTTAAGGTGTCCGCCTAGGGTTAGGGTTAGGTGTATGGTTTGATTTAGGCTTCACGTTAGGTTATGTTTGAACTTAGTTTAAAGGAGTCAGTTTAGGGCTACTGTTAGTTTTCGGTTCAGTATTATGGTTGGAGTTAGAGTCAGGGTCAGGTTAGGGTTGGGGTTAGCTTGAGGTGTCCGCCTAGGGTTAGGGTTAGGTCTGTGGTTTGATTTAGGCTCCAGGTTAGGTTACATTTGAACTTAGTTTGAGTGAGAAAGTTTAGGGCTACTGTTAGTTTTCGGTTCAGTGTTATGTTTGGAGAAAGCGTCAGGGTCAGGTTAGGTTTGGGGTTGAGCTTCAGGTGTCCGCCTATTGTTAGGGTTTGGTCTATGATTTGAGTTAGGCTTCAGGTTAGGTTAGGTTTGAACTTAGTTTGAGCGAGTAAGTTTAGGGCTACTCTTAGTTTAAGGTTCAGTGATATGGTTGGAGTTAGCCTGGAGGTCAGGTTAGGGTTGGGGTTGAGCTAAAGGTATCCGCCTATGGTTAGGGTTAGGTGTATGGTTTGATTTAGGCTTCAGGTTAAGTTAGGATTGAACTTAGTTTGAGGGAGTAAGTTTAGGGCTACTCTTAGTTTTCGGGAAACTGTTACGGTTGGAGTTAGCGTCAGGGCCAGGTTAGGATTGGGGTTGAGATTAAGGTGTCCGCCTAGGGTTAGGGTTAGGTGTATGGTTTGATTTAGGCTTCAGGTTAGGTTAGGTTTGAAGTTAGTTTGAGGGAGTAAGTTTAGGGCTACTGTTAGTTTTCGGTTAACTGTTACAGTTGGAGTAAGTGTCAGGGTCAGGGTAGGGTGGGGGTTAAGCATAAGGTGTCAGCCTAGGGTTAGGGTTAGGTCTATGATTTGATTTAGGTTTCAGGTTAGGTTAGGTTTGAACTTATTTTGAGGGAGTCAGTTTAGGGCTACTGTTAGTTTTCGGTTAACTGTTACGGTTGGAGTAAGCGTCAGGGTCAGGTTAGGTTTGGGGTTGAGCTTAAGGTGTCCACCTAGGGTTAGGGTTAGGTGTATGGTTTGATTTAGGCTTCAGGTTAGGTTAGGTTTGAACTTAGTTTGAGGGAGTAAGTTTAGGGCTACTGTTAGTTTTCGTTTAACTGTTACGGTTGGAGTAAGCTTCAGGGTCAGGTTAGGGTGGGGGATAAGTATAAGGTGTCCGCCTAGGGTTAGGGTTAAGTCTATGGTTTCATTTAGGCTTCAGGTTAGGTTAGGATTGAACTTAGTTTGAGGGAGTAAGTTTAGGGCTACTGTTAGTTTTCGGTTCAGTGTTACGGTTGGATTTAGCCTCAGGGTCAGGTTAGGGTTGGGGTTAGCTTGAGGTGTCCGCCTAGGGTTAGGGTTAGGTCTGTGGTTTGATTTAGGCTCCAGATTAGGTTACGTTTCAACTTAGTTTGAGTGAGTAAGTTTACGGCTACTGTTAGTATTCGGTTCAGTGTTACGGTTGGAGATAGCGTCAGGGTCAGGTTAGGGTTGGAGTGAAGCTTAAGGTGTCCGCCTAGGGTTAGGGTTAGGTCTGTGGTTTGATTTAGGCTTCAGGTTAGGTTATGTTTGAACTTAGTTTGAGTGAATAAGTTTAGGGCTACTGTTATTTTTCGGTTCAGTGTTACGGTTGGAGTTAGCGTGAGGGTCAGGTTAGGGTTGGGGTTGAGCTTAAGGTGTCCGCCTATGGTTAGGGTTAGGTCTGTGGTTTGAGTTAGACTTTAGGTTAGGTTAGGTTTGAACTTAGTTTGAAGGAGTAAGTTTAGGGCTACTGTTAGTTTTCGTTTCAGTGTTATAGTTGGAGGTAGCGTCAGGGTCAGGTTAGGGTTTTGGTTGAGCTTCAGGTGTCCGCCTAGGGTTAGGGTTAGGTGTATGGTTTGATTGAGGCTTCAGGTTAGGTTAGGTTTGAAGTTAGTTTCAGGGAGTAAGTTTAGGGCTACTGTTAGTTTTCGGTTCAGTGTTACGGTTAGAGATAGCATCAGGGTCAGGTTAGGGTGCGGGTTAAGCATAAGGTGTCCGCCTAGGGTTATGGTTAGGTCTATGGTTTCATTTAGGCTTCAGGTTAGGTTAGGATAGAACTTAGGTTGTGGGAGTAAGTTTAGGGCTACTCTTAGTATTCGGTTCAGTGATATGGTTGGAGTTAGCTGGGAGGTCAGGTTAGGGTTGAGGTTGAGCTTAAGGTGTCCGCCTAGGGTTAGGGTTAGGTGTATGGTTTGATTTAGGCTTCCGGTTAGGTTAGGTTTGAAGTTAGTTTCAGGGAGTAAGTTTAGGGCTACTGTTAGTTTTCGGTTAACTGTTACAGTTGGAGTAAGCGTCAGGGTCAGGTTAGGGCGGGGTTAAGCATAAGGTGTCAGCCTAGGGTTAGGGTTAGGTCTATGGTTTCATTTAGGCTTCAGGTTAGGTTAGGTTTGAACTTAATTTGAGGGAGTAAGTTTAGGGCTACTGTTAGTTTTCGGGTAACTGTTACGGTTGGAGATAGCGTCAGGGTCAGGTTAGGGTTGGGGTTGAGCTTCAGGTGTCCGCCTATTGTTAGGGTTAGGTCTATGATTTGAGTTAGGCTTCAGGTTAGGTTAGGTTTGAACTTAGTTTGAGCGAGTAAGTTTAGGGCTACTCTTAGTTTTCGGTTCAGTGATATGGTTGGAGTTAGCCTGGAGGTCAGGTTAGGGTTGGGGTTGAGCTTAAGGTGTCCGCCTAGGGTTAGGGTTAGGTGTATGGTTTGATAGGCCTAAGCTTACTCCCTCAAACTAAGCTCAATCCTAACCTAACCTGAAGCCTAACTCAAACAATAGACCTAAACCTAACCCTAGCCGGACACCTTAAGCTTAACCCCAACCCTAACCTGACCCTGAGGCTAAATCCAACCATAACACTGAAACGAAAACTAACAGTAGCCCTAAACTTACTCCCAAAAACTAAGTTCAATCCTAACCTAACCTGAAGCCTAAATGAAACCATAGACCTAACCCTAACCGTAGGCGGACACCTTATGTTTAACCCCCACCCTAACCTGACACTGACGCTTACTCCAACCGTAACAGTTAAACGAAAACTAACAGTAGCCCTAAACTTACTCCCTCAAACAAAGATCAAACCTAACCTAACCTGAAGCCTAAATCACACCATACACCTAACCCTAACCCTAGGCGGACACCTTAAGCTCAACCCCAAACCTAACCTGACCCTGACGCTTACTCCAACCGTAACAGTTAACTGTTAGTTTTCGGTTCAGTGTTACGGTTGGAGTTAGCGTGAGGGTCAGGTTATGGTTGGGGTTGAGCTTCAGGTGTCCGCCTAGGGTTAGGGTTAGGTCTAAGATTTGATTTAGGCTTCAGGTTAGGTTAGGTTTGAACTTAGTTTGAGGGAGTCAGTTTAGGGCTACTGTTAGTTTTCGGTTCAGTGTTACAGTTGGGGATAGCGTCAGGGTCAGGTTAGGGTTGGGGTTGAGCCTCAGGTGTCCGCCTAGGGTTAGGGTTAGGTCTATGGTTTGAGATAGGCTTCAGGTTAGGTTAGGTTTGAACTTAGTTTTAGGGAGTGAGTTAAGGGCTACTGTTAGTTTTAGGTTCAGTGATATGGTTGGAGTTAGCCTGGAGGTCAGGTTAGGGTTGGGGTGGAGCTTAAGGTGTCCGCCTAGGGTTAGGGTTAGGTCTGTGGTTTGAGTTAGGCTTCAGGTTAGGTTAGGTTTGAACTTAGTTTGAGGGAGTAAGTTTAGGGCTACTGTTAGTTTTCGGTTCAGTGTTATGGTTGGAGATAGCGTCAGGGTCAGGTTAGGGTTGGGGTTGAGATTAAGGTGTCCGCCTAGGGTTAGGGTTAGGTCTATGGTATGAGTTAGGCGTCAGGTTAGGTTAGGTTTGAAGTTAGTTTGAGGGTGTAAGTTCAGGGCTACTGTTAGTTTTCGGTTAACTGTTACAGTTGGATTAAGCGTCAGGTTCAGGTTAGGGTTGGGGTTAAGCATAAGTTGTCCGCCTAAGGTTAGGGTTAGGTGTATGGTTTGATTTAGGCTTCAGGTTAGGTTAGGTTTGAACTTAGTTTGAGGGAGTAAGTTTAGGGCTACTGTTAGTATTCAGTTCAGTGTTACTGTTGGAGTTAGCGAGAGGGTCAGGTTAGGGTTGGGGTTGAGCATAAGGTGTCCGCCTAGGGTTAGGGTTAGGTTTATGGTTTGATTTAGGCTTCAGGTTAGGTTAGGTTTGAACTTAGTTTGAGGGAGTAAGTTTAGGGCTACTGTTATTTTTCGGGTAACTGTTACGGTTTGAGTTAGCGTCAGGGCCAGGTTATGGTTGGGGTTGAGCTTAAGGTGTCCGCCTAGAGTTACGGTTAGGTGTATGGTTTGATTTAGGCTTCAGGTTAGGTTAGGTTTGAACTTAGTTTGAGGGCGTAAGTTTAGGGCTACTGTTAGTTTTCGGTTAACTGTTACAGTTGGAGTAAGCGTCAGGGTCAGGGTAGGGTGGGGGTTAAGCATAAGATGTCTGCCTAGGGTTAGGGTTAGGTCTATGATTTGATTTAGGCTTCAGGTTAGGTTAGGTTTGAACTTAGTTTGAGGGAGTCAGTTTAGGGCTACTCTTAGTTTTCGGTTCAGTGTTACGTTTGGAGTTAGCGTGAGGGTCCGGTTAGGGTTGGGGTTGAGCTTAAGGTGTCCGCCTAGGGTTAGGGTTAGGTCTGTGGTATGAGTTAGGCATCAGGTTAGGTTAGGTTTGAACTTAGTTTGAGGGAGTAAGTTTAGGGATACTGTTAGTTTTCAGTACAGTGTTACGGTTGGAGATAGCGTCAAGTCAGGTTAGGGTTGTGGTTGAGCCTCAGGTGTCCGCCTAGGGTTAGGCTTAGGTCTATGGTTTGAGTTAGGCTTCAGGTTAGGTTAGGTTTGAACTTAGTTTGATGGAGTAAGTTTAGGGCTAATGTTAGTTTTCGGTTCAGTGTTACGGTTGGAGTTAGCGTGAGGGTCACGTTAGGGTTGGGGTTGAGTTTAAGGTGTCCGCCTAGGGTTAGGGTTAGATGTATGGTTTGATTTAGGCTTCAGGATAGGTTAGGTTTGAACTTAGTTTGAGGGAGTAAGTTTAGGGCTACTGTTAGTTTTCGGGAAACTATTACGTTTGGAGTTAGAGTCAGGGCCAGGTTATGGTTGGGGTTGAGATTAAGGTGTCCGCCTAGGGTTAGGGTTATGTGTATGGTTTCATTTAGGCTTAAGGTTAGGTTAGGTTTGAAGTTAGTTTGATGGAGTAAGTTTAGGGCTACTGTTAGTTTTCGGTTAACTGTTACGGTTGGAGTAAGCGTCAGGGTCAGGTTAGGGTGGGGGTTAAGCATAAGGTGTCCGCCTAGGGTTAGGGTTAGGTCTATGGTTTCATTTAGGCTTCAGGTTAGGTTAGGATTGAACTTAGTTTGAGGGAGTAAGTTTAGGGCTACTCTTAGTTTTCGGTTCAGTGTTATGGTTGGAGATAGCGTCAGGGTCAGGTTAGGGTTGGGGTTGAGCTTCAGGAGTCCGCCTAGGGTTAGGGTTAGGTCTATGGTTTGAGTTAGGCTTCAGGTTAGATTATGTTTGAAGTTAGTTTGAGGGTGTAAGATCAGGGATACTGTTAGTTTTCGGTTAGCTGTTACAGTTGGAGTAAGCGTCAGGGTCAGGTTAGGGTGGGGGTTAAGCATAAGTTGTCCGCCTACGGTTAGGGTTAGGTCTATGATTTGATTTAGGCTTCAGGTTAGGTGAGGTTTGAACTTAGTTTGAGGGAGTCAGTTTAGGGCTATTGTTAGTTTTCGGTTAACTGTTACGGTTGGAGTAAGCGTCAGGGTCAGGTTAGGTTTGGGGTTGAGCTTATGGTGTCCGCCTAGGTTTAGGGTTAGGTGTGTGGTTTGATTTAGGCTTCAGGTTAGGTTAGGTTTGAACTTAGTTTGAGGGAGTCAGTTTAGGGCTAATGTTAGTTTTTGATTCAGTGTTACATTTGGAGTTAGCGTGAGTGTCCGGATAGGGTTGGGGTTGAGCTTAAGGTGTCCGCCTAGGGTTAGGGTTAGGTGTATGGTTTGATTATGGCTTCAGGTTAGGTTAGGTTTGAAGTTAGTTTCAGGGAGTAAGTTTAGGGCTACTGTTAGTTTTCGGTTAACTGTTACAGTTGGAGTAAGCGTCAGTGTCAGGGTAGGGTGGGGTTTAAGCATAAGGTGTCCGCCTAGGTTTAGGGTTAGGTCTATGATTTGATTTAGGCTTCAGGTTAGGTTAGGTTTGAACTTAGTTTGAGGGAGTCAGTTTAGGGCTACTGTTAGTTTTCGGTTCAGTATTACGGTTGGATTTAGCCTCAGGGTCAGGTTAGGCTTGGGGTTAAGCTTAAGGTGTCCGCCTAGGGTTAGGGTTAGGTCTATTGTTTGAGTTAGGCTTCAGGTTAGGTTAGGTTTGAACTTAGTTTGAGGGAGTAAGTTTAGGGCTACTGTTAGTATTTGGTTCAGTGTTACGTTTGGAGTTAGCGTGAGGGTCCGGTTAGGGTTGGGGTTGAGCTTAAGGTGTCCGCCTAGGGTTAGGGTTAGGTCTGTGGTATGAGTTAGGCATCAGGTTAGGTTAGGTTTGAACTTAGTTTGAGGGAGTAAGTTTAGGGATACTGTTAGTTTTCAGTTCAGTGTTACGGTTGGAGATTGCGTCAGGGTCAGGTTAGGGTTGTGGTTGAGCTTCAGATATCCGCCTAGGGTTAGGGTTAGGTCTATGGTTTGAGTTAGGCTTCAGGTTAGGTTTGGTTTGAACTTAGTTTGAGGGAGTAAGTTTAGGGCTAATGTTAGTTTTAGGTTCAGTGTTACGGTTGGAGTTAGCGTGAGGGTCACGTTAGGGTTGGGGTTGTGTTTAAGGTGTCCGCCTAGGGTTAGGGTTAGGTGTATGGTTAGATTTAGGCTTCAGGTTAGGTTAGGTTTGAACTTAGTTTGAAGGAGTAAGTTTAGGGCTACTGTTAGTTTTCGGTTCAGTGTTACGGTTGGAGATAGCGTCAGGGTCAAGTTAGGGTTGGGGTTGAGATTCAGGTGTCCGCCTAGGGATAGGGTTAGGTCTATGGTTTGAGTTAGGCTTCAGGTTAGGTTAGGTTTGAACTTAGTTTGAGGGAGTAAGTTTAGGCCTATTGTATTTTTCGGTTCAGTGTTAAGTTTGGATTTAGCCTCAGAGTCAGGTTAGGGTTGGGGTTAAGCTTAAGGTGTCCGCCTAGGGTTAGGGGTAGGTCTATTGTTTGAGTTAGGCTTCAGGTTAGGTTAGGTTTGAACTTAGTTTGAGGCAGTAAGTTTAGGGCTACTGTTAGTTTTCGGTTCAGTGTTACGGTTGGAGATAGCGTCAGGGTCAGGTTAGGGTTGTGGTCGAGCTTCAGGTGTCCGCCTAGGGTTAGGGTTAGGTCTATGGTTTGAGTTAGGCTTCAGGTTAGGTTAGGTTTGAACATAGTTTGAGGGAGTAAGTTTAGGGCTACTGTTAGTTTTCGGTTCAGTGTTACGGTTGGAGCTAGCGTGAGGGTCAGGTTAGGGTTGGGGTTGAGCTTAAGGTGTCCGCCTAGGGTTAGGGTTAGGTGTATGGTTTGATTTTGGCTTCTGGTTAGGTTAGCTTTGAACTTAGTTTGAGGGAGTAAGTTTAGGGCTACTGTTAGTTTTCGGGTAACTGTTACGGTTGGAGTTAGCGTCAGGGTCAGGTTAGGGTTGGGGTTGAGCTTAAGGTGTCCGCCTAGGGTTAGGGTTAGGTGTATGGTTTGATTTTGGCTTCAGGTTAGGTTAGGTTTGAAGTTAGTTTCAGGGAGTAAGCTTAGGGCTACTGTTAGTTTTCGGTTAACTGTTACAGTTGGAGTAAGCGTCAGGGTCAGGTTAGGGTGGGGGTTAAGCATAAGGTGTCCGCCTAGGGTTAGGGTTAGGTCTATGGTTTCATTTACGCTTCAGGTTAGGTTAGGATTGAACTTAGTTTGAGGGAGTAAGTTTAGGGCTACTGTTAGTTTTCGGGAAACTCTTATTTTTGGAGTTAGCGTCAGGGTAAGTTTAGGGTTGGGGTTGAGATTAAGGTGTCCGCCAAGGGTTAGGATTAGGTCTATGGTTTGAGTTAGGCTTCAGGTTAGGTAAGGTTTGAACTTAGTTTGAGGTAGTAAGTTTAGGGCTACTGTTAGTATTCGGTTCAGTGTTACTGTTGGAGTTAGCGTGAGGGTCAGGTTAGGGTTGGGGTTTAGCTTAAGGTGTCCGCCTAGGGTTAGGGTTAGGTTTATGGTTTGATTTAGGCTTCAGGTTAGGTTAGGTTTGAACTTAGTTTGAGGGAGTAAGTTTAGGGCTATTGTTAGTTTTCGGGTAACTGTTACGGTTGGAGTTAGCTTCAGGGCCAGGTTATTGTTGGGGTTGAGCTTAAGGTGTCCGCCTAGGGTTAGGGTTAGGTGTATGGTTTCAATTAGGCTTCAGGTTAGGTTAGGTTTGAACTTAGTTTGAGGGAGTAAGTTTAGGGCTACTGTTATTTTTCGGGAAAATGTTACCGTTGGAGTTATCGTCAGGGTCAGGTTAGGGTTCGGGTTGCGATTAAGGTGTCTGCCTAGGGTTAGGGTTAGGTGTATGGTTTGATTTAGGCTTCAGGTTAGGTTAGGTTTGAAATTAGTTTGAGGGAGTAAATTTAGGGCTACTTTTAGTTTTCGTTTAACTGTTACAGTTGGAGTAAGCGTCAAGGTCAGGGTAGGGTGTGGGTTAAGCATAAGGTGTCCGCCTAGGGTTAGGGTTAGGTTTATGGTTTGATTTAGGCTTCAGGTTAGGTTAGGTTTGAACTTAGTTTGAGGGAGTAAGTTTAGGGCTACTGTTAGTTTTCGGTTAACTGTTACAGTTGGAGTAAGCGTCAGGGTCAGGTTAGGCTGGAGGTTAAGCATAAGGTGTCCGCCTAGGGTTAGGCTTAGGTCTATGGTTTGAGTTAGTCTTCAGGTTAGGTTAGGTTTGAACTTAGTTTGAGGGAGTAAGTTTAGGGCTACTGTTAGTTTTCGGTTCAGTGTTACGGTTGGAGCTAGCGTGAGGCTCAGGTTAGGGTTGGGGTTGAGCTTAAGGTGTCCGCCTAGGGTTAGGGTTAGGTGTATGGTTTGATTTTGGTTTCTGGTTAGGTTAGCTTTGAACTTACTTTTAGGGAGTAAGTTTAGGGCTACTGTTAGTTTTAGGTTCAGTGTTACGGTTGGAGTTAGCGTGAGGGTCAGGTTAGGGTTGGGTTTGAGCTTCAGGTGTCCGCCTAGGGTTAGGGTTAGGTGTATGGTTTCAATTAGGCTTCAGGTTAGGTTAGGTTTGAACTTAGTTTGAGGGAGTAAGTTTAGGGCTACTCTTATTTTTCGGTTAACTGTTACAGTTGGAGTAAGCGACAGGGTCAGGTTAGGCTGGAGGTTAAGCATAAGGTGTCCGCCTAGGGTTAGGCTTAGGTCTATGGTTTGAGTTAGTCTTCAGGTTAGGTTAGGTTTGAACTTAGTTTGAGGGAGAAAGCTTAGGGCTACTGTTAGTTTTCGGTTAACTGTTACGGTTGGATTTAGCCTCAGGGTCAGGTTAGGGTTGGGGTTAAGCTTAAGGTGTCTGCCTAGGGTTAGGGTTAGGTCTGTGGTTCGAGTTAGACTTCAGGTTAGGTTAGGTTTGAATTTAGTTTGAGGGAGTAAGTTTAGGGGTACTGTTAGTTTTCGATTCAGTGTTACGGTTGGCGTTAGTGTGAGGGTCAGGTTAGGGTTCTGGTTGAGCTTAAGTTGTCCGCCTAGGGTTAGGGTTAGGTGTATGGTTTGATTTTGGCTTCTGGTTAGGTTAGGTTTGAACTTAGTTTGAGGGAGTAAGTTTAGGGCTACTGTTAGTTTTCGGGAAACTGTTACGGTTGGAGTTAGCGTCAGGGCCAGGTTAGGGTTGGGGTTGAGATTAAGGTGTCCGCCTAGGGTTAGGGTTATGTGTATGGTTTCATTTAGGCTTAACGTTAGGTTAGGCTTGAAGTTAGTTTGATGGAGTAAGTTTAGGGCAACTCTTAGTTTTCGGTTAACTGTTACGGTTGGAGTAAGCGTCAGGGTCAGGATAGGGTGGGGGTTAAGCATAAGGTGTCCGCCTAGGGTTAGGGTTAGGACTATGGTTTCATTTAGGCTTCAGGTTAGGTTAGGATTGAACTTAGTTTGAGGGAGTAAGTTTAGGGCTACTCTTAGTTTTCGGTTCAGTGATATGGTTGGAGTTAGCCTGGAGGTCAGGTTAGGGTTGGGGTTGAGCTTAAGGTGTCCGCCTAGGGTTAGGGTTAGGTGTATGATTTGATTTAGGCTTCAGGTTAGATTAGGTTTGAAGTTAGTTTGAGGGAGTAAGTTTAGGGCTACTGTTAGTTTTCGGTTCAGTGTTACGGTTGGAGTTAGCGTGAGGGTCAGGTTAGGGTTGGGGTTGAGCTTAAGGTGTCCGCCTAGGGTTAGGGTTAGGTCTGTGGTTTGAGTTAGGCTTCAGGTTAGATTAGGTTTGAACTTAGTTTGAGGGAGTAAGTTTAGGGCTACTGTTAGTTTTCGGTTCAGTGTTATGGTTGGAGATAGCGTCAGGGTCAGGTTAGGGTTGGGGTTGAGCTTCAGGTGTCCGCCTAGGGTTAGGTTTAGGTCTATGGTTTGAGTTAGGCTTCAGGTTAGATTATGTTTGAAGTTAGTTTGAGGGTGTAAGTTCAGGGCTACTGTTAGCTTTCGGTTAACTGTTACAGTTGGAGTAAGCGTCAGGGTCAGGTTAGGGTGGGGGTTAAGCACAAGTTGTCCGTCTACGGTTAGGGTTAGGTCTATGATTTGATTTAGGCTTCAGGTTAGGTTAGGTTGGAACTTAGTTTGAGAGAGTCAGTTTAGGGCTACTGTTAGTTTTCGGTTAACTGTTACTTTTGGAGTAAGCGTCAGGGTCAGGTTAGGTTTGGGGTTGAGCTTAAGGTGTCCGCCTAGGGTTAGGGTTAGGTGTATGGTTTGATTTAGGCTTCAGGTTAGGTTAGGTTTGAACTTAGTTTGAGGGAGTAAGTTTAGGGCTACTGTTAGTTTTTGATTCAGTGTTACATTTGGAGTTAGGGTGAGGGTCCGGTTAGGGTTGGGGTTGAGCTTAAGGTGTCCGCCTAGGGTTAGGGTTAGGTCTATGGTTTGAGATAGGCTTCAGGTTATGTTAGGTTTGAACTTAGTTTGAGCGAGTAAGTTTAGGGGCTACTGTTAGTTTTCGGTTCAGTGTTACGGTTGGAGGTAGCGTCAGGGTCAGGTTAGGGTTGGGGTTGAGCTTCAGGTGTCCGCCTAGGGTTAGGGTTATGTCTATGGTTTGAGTTAGGCTTCAGGTTAGGTTAGGTTTGAACATAGTTTAAGGGAGTAAGTTTAGGGCTACTGTTAGTTTTCGGTTCAGTGTTACGGTTGGAGCTAGCGTGAGGGTCAGGTTAGGGTTGGGGTTGAGCTTAAGGTGTCCGCCTAGGGTTAGGGTTAGGTGTATGTTTTGATTTAGGCTTCAGGTTAGGTTAGGTTTGAACTTAGTTTGAGGGAGTAAGTTTAGGGCTACTGTTATTTTTCGGGAAAATGTTACCGTTGGAGTTAGCGTCAGGGTCAGGTTAGGGTTCGGGTTGAGATTAAGATGTCTGCCTAGGGTAAGGGTTAGGTGTATGGTTTGATTTAGGCTTCAGGTTAGGTTAGGTTTGAAATTAGTTTGAGGGAGTAAATTTAGGGCTACTTTTAGTTTTCGTTTAACTGTTACAGTTGGAGTAAGCGTCAGGGTCAGGGTAGGGTGTGGGTTAAGCATAAGGTGTCCGCCTAGGGTTAGGGTTAGGTTTATGGTTTGATTTAGGCTTCAGGTTAGGTTAGGTTTGAACTTAGTTAGAGGGAGTAAGTTTAGGGCTACTGTTAGTTTTCGGTTAACTGTTACAGTTGGAGTAAGCGACAGGGTCAGGTTAGGCTGGAGGTTAAGCATAAGGTGTCCGCCTAGGGTTAGGCTTAGGTCTATGGTTTGAGTTAGTCTTCAGGTTAGGTTAGGTTTGAACTTAGTTTGAGGGAGTAAGTTTAGGGCTACTGTTAGTTTTCGGTTAACTGTTACGGTTGGATTTAGCCTCAGGGTCAGGTTAGGGTTGGGGTTAAGCTTAAGGTGTCCGCCTAGGGTTAGGGTTAGGTCTGTGGTTCGAGTTAGGCTTCAGGTTCGGTTAGGTTTGAACTTAGTTTGAGGGAGTAAGTTTAGGGCTACTGTTAGTTTTCGGGTAACTGTTACTGTTGGAGTTAGCTTCAGGGCCAGGTTAGGTTTGGGGTTGAGCTTAAGGTGTCCGCCTATGGTTAGGGTTAGGTCTATTTTTTGAATTAGGCTTCAGGTTAGGTTAGGGTTGAACTTAGTTTGAGGGAGTAAGTTTAGGGCTACTGTTAGTTTTCGGTTCAGTGTTACGGTTGGAGCTAGCGTTAGGGTCAGGTTAGGGTTGGTGTTGAGCTTAAGGTGTCCGCCTAGGGTTAGGGTTAGGTGTATGGTTTGATTTTGGCTTCTGGTTAGGTTAGCTTTGAACTTAGTTTGAGGGAGTAAGTTTAGGGCTACTGTTAGTTTTCGGGTAACTGTTACGGTTGGAGTTAGCGTCAGGGTCAGGTTAGGGTTGGGGTTGAGCTTAAGGTGTCCGCCTAGGGTTAGGGTTAGGTGTATGGTTTGATTTTGGCTTCAGGTTAGGTTAGGTTTGAAGTTAGTTTCAGGGAGTAAGCTTAGGGCTACTGTTAGTTTTCGGTTAACTGTTACAGTTGGAGTAAGCGTCAGGGTCAGGTTAGGGTGGGGGTTAAGCATAAGGTGTCCGCCTAGGGTTAGGGTTAGGTCTATGGTTTCATTTGCGCTTCAGGTTAGGTTAGGATTGAACTTAGTTTGAGGGAGTAAGTTTAGGGCTACTGTTAGTTTTCGGGAAACTCTTATTTTTGGAGTTAGCGTCAGGGTAAGTTTAGGGTTGGGGTTGAGATTAAGGTGTCCGCCAAGGGTTAGGATTAGGTCTATGGTTTGAGTTAGGCTTCAGGTTAGGTAAGGTTTGAACTTAGTTTGAGGTAGTAAGTTTAGGGCTACTGTTAGTATTCGGTTCAGTGTTACTGTTGGAGTTAGCGTGAGGGTCAGGATAGGGTTGGGGTTTAGCTTAAGGTGTCCGCCTAGGGTTAGGGTTAGGTTTATGGTTTGATTTAGGCTTCAGGTTAGGTTAGGTTTGAACTTAGTTTGAGGGAGTAAGTTTAGGGCTATTGTTAGTTTTCGGGTAACTGTTACGGTTGGAGTTAGCTTCAGGGCCAGGTTATTGTTGGGGTTGAGCTTAAGGTGTCCGCCTAGAGTTACGGTTACGTGTATGGTTCGATTTAGGCTTCAGGTTAGGTTATGTTTGAACTTAGTTTGAGGGCGTAAGTTTAGGGCTACTGTTAGTTTTCGGTTAACTGTTACAGTTGGAGATAGCGTCAGGGTCAGGTTATGTTTGGGGTTGACCTTAAGGTGTCCGCCTAGGGTTAGGGTTAGGTGTATGGTTTGATTTAGGCTTCAGGTTAGCTTAGGTTTGAAGTTAGTTTGATGGAGTTAGTTTAGGGTTACTGTTAGTTTTCGGTTAACTGTTACAGTTGGAGTAAGCGTCAGGGTCAGGGTAGGGTGGGGTTTAAGCATAAGGTGTCCGCCTACGGTTAGGGTTAGGTCTATGATTTGATTTAGGCTTCAGGTTAGGTTAGGTTTGAACTTAGTTTGAGGGAGTAAGTTTAGGGCTACTGTTATTTTCGGGAAAATGTTACCGTTGGGGTTAGCGTCAGCGTCAGGTTAGGGTTCGGGTTGAGATTAAGGTGTCTGCCTAGGGTTAGGGTTAGGTGTATGGTTTGATTTAGGCTTCAGGTTAGGTTAGGTTTGAAGTTTGTTTGAGGGAATAAATTTAGGGCTACTTTTAGTTTTCGTTTAACTGTTACAGTTGGAGTAAGCGTCAGGGTCAGGGTAGGGTGTGGGTTAAGCATAAGGTGTCCGCCTAGGGTTAGGGTTAGGTTTATGGTTTGATTTAGGCTTCAGGTTAGGTTAGGTTTGAACTTAGTTTGAGGGAGTAATTTTAGGGATACTGTTAGTTTTCAGTTCAGTGTTACGGTTGGATATAGCGTCAGGGTCAGGTTAGGGTTGTGGTTGAGCTTCAGATATCCGCCTAGGGTTAGGGTTAAGTCTATGGTTTGAGTTAGGCTTCAGGTTAGGTTTGGTTTGAACTTAGTTTGATGGAGTAAGTTTAGGGCTACTGCTAGTTTTAGGTTCAGTGTTACGGTTGGAGTTAGCGTGAGGGTCACGTTAGGGTTGGGGTTGTGTTTAAGGTGTCCGCCTAGGGTTAGGGTTAGGTGTATGGTTAGATTTAGGCTTCAGGTTAGGTTAGGTTTGAACTTAGTTTGTGGGAGTAAGTTTAGGGCTACTGTTAGTTTTTCGTTCCGTGTTACATTTGGAGTTAGAGTGAGTGTCCAGTTAGGGTTGGGGTTGAGCTTACGGTGTCCGCCTACGTTAGGGTTAGGTCTGTGGTTTGAGATAGGCTTCAGGTTAGGTTAGGTTTGAACTTAGTTTGAGGGAGTAAGTTTAGGGCTACTGTTATTTTTCGGTTCAGTGTGACGGTTGGAGATAGCGTCAGGGTCAGGTTAGGGTTGCTGTTGAGCTTCAGGTGTCCGCCTAGGGTTAGGGTTAGGTGTATGGTTTCATTTAGGGTTCAGGTTAGGTTAGGTTTGAAGTTAGTTTCAGGGAGTAAGTTTAGGGCTACTGTTAGTTTTCGGTTAACTGTTACAGTTGGAGTAAGCGTAAGGGTCATGTTAGGGTGGGGGTTAAGCATAAGGTGTCCGCCTAGGGTTAGGGTTAGGTCTATGGTTTCATTTAGGCCTCTGTTTAGGTTAGGATTGAACTTAGTTTGAGGGAGTAAGTTTAGGGCTACTGTTAGTTTTCGGTTCAGTGTTACGTTTGGAGTTAGCATGTCGATCCGGTTAGGGTTGGGGTTGAGCTTAAAGTGTCCGCCTAGGGTTAGGGTTAGGTTTGTGGTTTGAGTTAGGCTTCAGGTTAGGTTAGGTTTGAACTTAGTTTGAGGGAGTAAGTTTCGGGCTACTCTTAGTTTTCGGTTAACTGTTACTGTTGGTGTAAGTGTCAGGGTCAGGTTAGGTTTGGGGTTGAGCTTAAGGTATCAGCCAAGGGTTAGGGTTAGGTGTATGGTTTGATTTAGGCTTCAGGTTAGGATAGGTTTGAACTTAGTTTGAAGGAGTAAGTTTAGGGCTACTGTTAGTTTCCGGGTAACTGTTATGGTTGGAGTTAGCGTCACGGCCAGGTTAGGGTTGGGGTTGAGCTTAAGGTGTCCGCCTAGGGTTAGGGTAAGGTGTACGGTTTGATTTAGGCTTCAGGTTAGGTTAGGTTTGAACTTAGTTTGAGGGAGTAAGTTTAGGGCTACTGTTAGTTTTCGTTTTACTGTTACGGTTGGAGTAAGCGTCAGGGTCAGGTTAGGGTGGGGGTTAAGCATAAGGTGTCCGCCCTAGGGTTAGGGTTAGGTCTATGGTTTCATTTAGGCTTCAGGTTAGGTTAGGACTGAACTTAGTTTGAGAGAGTAAGTTTAGGGCTACTGTTAGTTTTCGGTTCAGTGTTACGGTTGGATTTAGCCTCAGGGTCAGGTTAGGGTTGGGGTTAAGCTTAAGGTGTCCACCTAGGGTTAGGGTTAGGTAAATTGTTTGAGTTAGGCTTCAGGTTAGGTTAGGTTTGAACTTATTTTGAGGGAGTAAGTTTAGGGCTACTGTTAGTTTTTGGTTCAGTGTTACGTTTGGAGTTAGTGTGAGGGTCCGGTTAGGGTTGGGGTTGAGCTTAAGGTGTCCGCCTAGGGTTCGGGGTAGGTCTGTGGTTTGAGTTAGGCTTCAGGTTAGGTTAGGTTTGAACTTAGTTTGAGTGAGTAAGTTTAGGGCTACTCTTAGTTTTCAGGTAACTGTTACTGTTGGAGTTAGTTTCAGGGCCAGGTTAGGGTTGGGGTTGAGCTTAAGGTGTCCGCCTAGGGTTAGGATTAGGTCTATGCTTTCATTTAGGCTTCAGGTAAGGTTAGGATTGAACTTAGTTTGAGGGAGTAAGTTTAGGGCTACTGTTAGTTTTCGGTTAACTGTTACGGTTGGAGTAAGCTTCAGGGTCTGGTTAGGTTTGGGGTTGATTTTAAGGTGTCCGCCTAGGGGTAGGGTTAGGTGTATGGTTTGATTTAGGCTTCAGGTTAGGTTAGGTTTGAACTTAGTTTGAGGAAGTAAGTTTAGGGCTACTGTTAGTTTTCGGTTCAGAATTATGGTTGGAGTTAGCGTCAGGGTCAGGTTAGGGTTGGGGTTAGCTTGAGGTGTCCGCCTAGGGTTAGGGTTAGATCTATGGTTTGAGTTAGGCTTCAGGTTAGGTTAGGTTTGAACTTAGCTTAAGGGAGTAAGTTTAGGGCTACTGTTAGTTTTCGGTTCAGTGTTATGGTTGGAGTTAGCGTGAGGGTCAGGTTAGGGTTGGGGTTGAGCTTAAGGTGTCCGCCTAGGGTTAGGGTTAGGTCTGTGGTTTGAGTTAGGCTTCAGGTTAGGTTAGGTTTGAACTTAGTTTGAGGTAGTGAGTTTAGGGCTACTGTTAGTTTTCGGTTCAGTGTTACGGTTGGAGTTAGCGTGAGGGTCAGGTTAGGGTTGGGGTTGAGCTTAAGGTGTCCGCCTAGGGTTTTGGTTAGGTCTGTGGTTTGAGATAGGCTTCAGGTTAGGTTAGGTTGGAACTTAGTTTGAGGGAGTAAGTTCAGGGCTACTGTTAGTTTTCGGTTCAGTGTTACGGTTGGAGATAGCGTCAGGGCAGGTTAGGGTGGGGGTTAATCATAAGGTGTCCGCCTAGGGTTAGGGTTAGGTCTATGGTTTCATTTAGGCTTCAGGTTAGGTTAGGATTGAACTTAGTTTGTGGGAGTAAGTTTAGGGCTACTCTTAGTTTTCGGTTCAGTGATATGGTTGGAGTTAGCTGGGAGGTCAGGTTAGGGTTGGGGTTGAGCTTAAGGTGTCTGCCTAGGGTTAGGGTTAGGTGTATGGTTTGATATAGGCTTCCGGTTAGTTTAGGTTTGAAGTTAGATTCAGGGAGTAAGTTTAGGGCTACTGTTAGTTTTCGGTTAACTGTTACAGTTGGAGTAAGCGTCAGGGTCAGGTTAGGGTGGGGTTAAGCATAAGGTGTCCGTCTAGGGTTAGGGTTAGGTCTATGATTTCATTTAGGCTTCAGGTTAGGTTAGGTTTGAACTTAATTTGAGGGAGTAAGTTTAGGGCTACTGTTAGTTTTCGGGTAACTGTTACGGTTGGAGATAGCGTCAGGGTCAGGTTAGGGTTGGGGTTGAGCTTCAGGTGTCCGCCTATTGTTAGGGTTAGGTCTATGATTTGAGTTAGGCTTCAGGTTAGGTTAGGTTTGAACTTAGTTTGAGCGAGTAAGTTTAGGACTACTGTTAGTTTTCGTTTAACTGTTACGGTTGGAGTAAGCGTCAGAGTCAGGTTAGGGTGGGGGTTAAGCATAAGGTGTCCTCGTAAGGTTAGGGTTAGGTCTATGGTTTCATTTAGGCTTCAGGTTAGGTTAGGATTGAACTTAGTTTGAGGGAGTAAGTTTAGGGCTACTGTTAGTTTTCGGTTCAGTGTTCCGGTTGGATTTAGCCTCAGGGTCAGGTTAGGGTTGGGGTTAAGCTTAAGGTGTCCGCCTAGGGTTAGGATTAGGTCTATGGTTTGAGTAAGACTTCAGGTTAGGTTAGGTTTGAACTTAGTCTGAGGGAGTAAAATTAAGGCTACTGTTAGTTTTCGGTTCAGTGTTACGGTTGGAGTTAGCGTGAGGGTCAGGTTAGGGTTGGGGTTGAGCTTAAGGTGTCTGCCTAGGTTTAGGGTTAGGTCTGTGGTTTGAGTTAGGCTTCACGTTAGGTTAGGTTTGAACTTAGTTTGAGGGAGTAAGTTTATGGCTACTGTTAGTTTTCGGTTCAATGTTACGGTTGGAGATAGCGTCATGGTCAAGTTAGGGTTGGGATTAAGATTCAGGTGTCCGCCTAGGGTTTGGGTTAGGTATATGGCTTGAGTTAGGCTTCAAGTTAGGTTAGGTTTGAACTTAGTTTGAGGGAGTAAGTTTAGGCCTATTTTATTTTTCGGTTCAGTGTTACGGTTGAATTTAGTCTCAGGGTCAGGTTAGGGTTCGGGTCAAGCTTAAGGTGTCCGCCTAGGGTTAGGGTTAGGTCTATTGTTTGAGTTAGGCTTCAGGTTAGGTTAGGTTTGAACTTAGTATGAGGGAGTAACTTTAGGGCTATTGTTAGTTTTCGGTTCAGTTTTACGGTTGGAGATAGCGTGAATGTCAGGTTAGGGTTGGGGTTGAGCTTAAGGTGTCCGCCTAGTGTTAAGGTTAGGTCTGTGGTTTGAGTTAGGCTTCACATTAGGTTAGGTTTGAAATTAGTTTGAGGGAGTAAGTTTAGGGCTACTGTTAGTTTTCGGTTCAGTGTTACGGTTGGAGATAGCATCAGGTTCAGGTTAGGGTTGGGGTTGAGCTTCAGGTGTCCGCCTAGGGTTAGGGTTAGGTCTATGGTTTGAGTTAGGCTTCAGGTTAGGTTAGGTTTGAACTTAGTTTTAGGGAGTAAGTTTAGGGCTACTGTTAGTTTTCGGTTCAGTGTTACGGTTGGAGTTAGCATGAGGGTTAGGTTAGGGTTGGGTTTGAACTTCAGGTGTCCGCCTAGGGTTAGGGTTAGGTGTATGGTATGATTTAGGCTTCAGGTTAGGTTAGGGTTGAACTTAGTTTGAGGCAGTAAGTTTAGGGCTAATGTTAGTTTTCGGTTAAGTATTAAGGTTGGAGTAAGCGTCAGGGTTGGTTAGGTTTGGGGTTGAGCTTAAGGTGTCCGCCTAGGGTTAGGGTTAGTTGTATGGTTTGATTTAGGCTTCAGGTTAGGTTAGGTTTGAACTAAGTTTGAGGGAGTAAGTTTAGGGCTACTGTTAGTTTTCTGTTCAGTATTATGGTTGGAGTTAGTGTCAGGGTCAGGTTAGGGTTAGGGTTAGCTTGAGGTGTCCGCCTAGGGTTAGGGTTAGATCTATGGTTTGAGTTAGGCTTCAGGTTAGGTTAGGTTTGAACTTAGTTTGAGGGAGTAAGTTTAGGGCTACTGTTAGTTTTCGGTTCAGTGTTACGGTTGGTGTTAGCGTGAGGGTCAGGTTAGGGTTGGGGTTGAGCTTAAGGTGTCTGCCTAGGGTTAGGGTTAGGTCTGTGGTTTGAGTTAGGCTTCAGGTTAGGTTAGGTTTGAACTTAGTTTGAGGGAGTGAGTTTAGGGATACTGTTAGTTTTCGGTTCAGTGTTACGGTTGGAGTTAGCGTGAGGGTCAGGTTAGGGTTGGGGTTGAGCTTAAGGTGTCCGCCTAGGGTTAGGGTTAGGTCTGTGGTTTGAGTTAGGCTTCAGGTTAGGTTAGGTTTGAACTTAGTTTGAGGGACTAAGTTTAGGGCTACTGTTAGTTTTGGGTAACTGTTACTGTTGGAGTTAGCTTCAGGGCCAGGTTAGGTTTGGGGTTGAGCTTAAGGTGTCCGCCTATGGTTAGGGTTAGGTGTATGGTTTGATTTAGGCTTCAGGCTAGGTTAGGTTTGAACTTAGTTTGAGGGAGTAAGTTTAGGGCTACTGTTAGTTTTCGTTTAACTGTTATGGTTGGAGTAAGCGTCAGGGTCAGGTGAGGGTGGGGGTTAAGCATAAGGTGTCCGCCTAGGGTTAGGGTTAGGTCTATGGTTTCATTTAGGCTTCAGGTTAGGTTAGGATTGAACTTAGTTTGAGGGAGTAAGTTTAGGGCTACTCTTAGTTTTCGGTTCAGTGTTCTGGTTGGATTTAGCCTCAGGGTCAGGTTAGGGTTGGGGTTAAGCTTAAGGTGTCCGCCTAGGGTTAGGGTTAGGTCTATTGTTTGAGTTAGGCTTCAGGTTAGGTTAGGTTTGAACTTAGTTTGAGGGAAAAAGTTTAGGGCTACTGTTAGTTTTCGGTTCAGTGTTACGGTTGGAGTTAGCGTGAGGGTCAGGTTAGGTTTGGGGTTGAGCTTAAGGTGTCCGCCTAGGGTTAGGGTTAGGTCTGTGGTTTGAGTTAGGCTTCTCGTTAGGTTAGGTTTGAACTTAGTTTGAGGGAGTAAGTTTAGGGCTACTGTTAGTTTTCGGTTCAGTGTTACGGTTGGAGATAGCGTCATGGTCAAGTTAGGGTTGGGATTAAGATTCAGGTGTCCGCCTAGGGTTTGGGTTAGGTATATGGCTTGAGTTAGGCTTCAAGTTAGGTTAGGTTTGAACTTAGTTTGAGGGAGTAATTTTAGGCCTATTTTATTTTTCGGTTCAGTGTTACGGTTGAATTTATTCTCAGGGTCAGATTAGGTTTGGGTTCAAACTTAAGGTGTCCGCCTAGGGTTAGGGTTAGGTCTATTGTTTGAGTTAGGCTTCAGGTTAGGTTAGGTTTGAACTTAGTTTGAGGGAGTAAGTTTAGGGCTACTGTTAGTTTTCGGTTCAGTGTTACGGTTGGAGATAGCGTGAGGGTCAGGTTAGGGTTGGGGTTGAGCTTAAGGTGTCCGCCTAGGGTTAGGGTTAGGTCTGTGGTTTGAGTTAGGCTTCACATTAGGTTAGGTTTGAAATTAGTTTGAGGGAGTAAGTTTAGGGCTACTGTTAGTTTTCGGTTCAGTGTTACGGTTGGAGGTAGCATCAGGGTCAGGTTAGGGTTGGGTTTGAACTTCAGGTGTCCGCCTAGGGTTAGGGTTAGGTGTATGGTTTGATTTAGGCTTCAGGTTAGGTTAGATTTGAACTTAGTTTGAGGCAGTAAGTTTAGGGCTACTGTTAGTTTTCGGTTAACTGTTACAGTTGGAGTAAGCGTCAGGGTTGGTTAGGTTTGGGGTTGAGCTTAAGGTGTCCGCCTAGGGTTAGGGTTAGGTCTGTGGTTTGATTTAGGCTTCAGGTTAGATTAGGTTTGAACTTAGTTTTAGGGAGTAAATTTAGGGCTACTGTTAGTTTTCTGTTAACTGTTACGGTTGGAGTAAGCGTCATGGTCAGGTTAGGGTTGGGGTTGAGCTTCAGGTGTCCGCCTAGGGTTAGGGTTAGGTCTGTGGTTTGATTTAGGCTTCAGGTTAGATTAGGTTTGAACTTAGTTATAGGGAGTAAATTTAGGGCTACTGTTAGTTTTCGGTTCAGTGTTACGGTTGGAGTTAGCGTGAGGGTTAGGTTAGGGTTGGTTTTGAACTTCAGGCGTCCGCCTAGTGTTAGGGTTTGGTGTATGGTTTGATTTAGGCTTCAGGTTAGGTTAGGTTTGAACTTAGTTTGAGGGAGTAAGTTTAGGGCTACTGTTAGTTTTCGTTTAAGTGTTACGGTTGGAGTAAGCGTCAGGGTTAGGTTAGGGTGGGGGTTAAGCATAAGGTGTCCGCCTAGGGTTTGTGTTAGGTCTATGGTTTTATTTAGGCTTTAGGTTAGGTTAGGATTGAACTTAGTTTGAGGGAGTAAGTTTAGGGCTACTGTTAGTTTTCGGTTCAGTGTTACGGTTGGAGATAGCGTCATGGTTAAGTTAGGGTTGGGATTAAGATTCAGGTGTCCGCCTAGGGTTTGGGTTAGTTCTATGGTTTGAGTTAGGCTTCAGGTTCGGTTAGGTTTGAACTTAGTTTGAGTTAGTAAGTGTTGGACTATTTTATTTTTCGATTCAGTGTTACGGTTGAATTTAGCCTCAGTGTCAGGTTAGGGTTCGGGTCAAGCTTAAGGTGTCCGCCTAGGGTTAGGGTTAGGTCTATTGTTTGAGTTAGGCTTCAGGTTAGGTTAGGTTTGAACTTAGTTTGAGGGAGTAAGTTTAGGGCTACTGTTAGTTTTCGGTTCAGTGTTACGGTTGGAGATAGCGTGAAGGTCAGGTTAGGGTTGGGGTTGAGCTTAAGGTGTCCGCCTAGGGTTAGGGTTAGCTCTGTGGTTTGAGTTAGGCTTCACATTAGGTTAGGGTTGAAATTAGTTTGAGGGAGTAAGTTTAGGGCTACTGTTAGTTTTCAGTTCAGTGTTACGGTTGGAGATATCATCAGGGTCAGGTTAGGGTTGGGGTTGAGCTTCAGGTGTCCGCCTAGGGTTAGGGTTAGGTCTATGGTTTGAGTTAGGCTTCAGGTTAGGTTAGGTTTGAACTTAGTTTTAGGGAGTAAGTTTAGGGCTACTGTTAGTTTTCGGTTCAGTGTTACGGTTGGAGTTAGCATGAGGGTTAGGTTAGGGTTGGGTTTGAACTTCAGGTGTCCGCCTAGGGTTAGGGTTAGGTGTATGGTTTGATTTAGGCTTCAGGTTAGGTTAGGTTTGAACTTAGTTTGAGGGAGTAAGTTTAGGGCTACTATTAGTTTTCGGTTAAGTGTTACGGTTGGAGTAAGCGTCAGGGTCAGGTTAGGTTTGGGGTTGAGCTTAAGGTGTCCGCCGAGGGTTAGGTTTAGGTGTATGGTTTGATTTAGGCTTCAGGTTAGGTTAGGTTTGAACTTAGTTTGAGGGAGTAAGTTTAGGGCTACTGTTAGTTTTCGGTTCAGTGTTACGGTTGGAGTTAGCGTGAGGGTCAGGTTAGGTTTGGGGTTGAGCTTAAGGTGTCCGCCTAGGGTTAGGGTTAGGTCTGTGGTTTGAGTTAGGCTTCTCGTTAGGTTAGGTTTGAACTTAGTTTGAGGGAGTAAGTTTAGGGCTACTGTTAGTTTTCGGTTCAGTGTTACGGTTGGAGATAGCGTCATGGTCAAGTTAGGGTTGGGATTAAGATTCAGGTGTCCGCCTAGGGTTTGGGTTAGGTATATGGCTTGAGTTAGGCTTCAAGTTAGGTTAGGTTTGAACTTAGTTTGAGGGAGTAATTTTAGGCCTATTTTATTTTTCGGTTCAGTGTTACGGTTGAATTTATTCTCAGGGTCAGATTAGGTTTGGGTTCAAACTTAAGGTGTCCGCCTAGGGTTAGGGTTAGGTCTATTGTTTGAGTTAGGCTTCAGGTTAGGTTAGGTTTGAACTTAGTTTGAGGGAGTAAGTTTAGGGCTACTGTTAGTTTTCGGTTCAGTGTTACGGTTGGAGATAGCGTGAGGGTCAGGTTAGGGTTGGGGTTGAGCTTAAGGTGTCCGCCTAGGGTTAGGGTTAGGTCTGTGGTTTGAGTTAGGCTTCACATTAGGTTAGGTTTGAAATTAGTTTGAGGGAGTAAGTTTAGGGCTACTGTTAGTTTTCGGTTCAGTGTTACGGTTGGAGGTAGCATCAGGGTCAGGTTAGGGTTGGGTTTGAACTTCAGGTGTCCGCCTAGGGTTAGGGTTAGGTGTATGGTTTGATTTAGGCTTCAGGTTAGGTTAGATTTGAACTTAGTTTGAGGCAGTAAGTTTAGGGCTACTGTTAGTTTTCGGTTAACTGTTATAGTTGGAGTAAGCGTCAGGGTTGGTTAGGTTTGGGGTTGAGCTTAAGGTGTCCGCCTAGGGTTAGGGTTAGGTCTGTGGTTTGATTTAGGCTTCAGGTTAGATTAGGTTTGAACTTAGTTTTAGGGAGTAAATTTAGGGCTACTGTTAGTTTTCTGTTAACTGTTACGGTTGGAGTAAGCGTCATGGTCAGGTTAGGGTTGGGGTTGGGCTTCAGGTGTCCGCCTAGGGTTAGGGTTAGGTCTGTGGTTTGATTTAGGCTTCAGGTTAGATTAGGTTTGAACTTAGTTATAGGGAGTAAATTTAGGGCTACTGTTAGTTTTCGGTTCAGTGTTACGGTTGGAGTTAGCGTGAGGGTTAGGTTAGGGTTGGTTTTGAACTTCAGGCGTCCGCCTAGTGTTAGGGTTTGGTGTATGGTTTGATTTAGGCTTCAGGTTAGGTTAGGTTTGAACTTAGTTTGAGGGAGTAAGTTTAGGGCTACTGTTAGTTTTCGTTTAAGTGTTACGGTTGGAGTAAGCGTCAGGGTTAGGTTAGGGTGGGGGTTAAGCATAAGGTGTCCGCCTAGGGTTTGTGTTAGGTCTATGGTTTTATTTAGGCTTTAGGTTAGGTTAGGATTGAACTTAGTTTGAGGGAGTAAGTTTAGGGCTACTGTTAGTTTTCGGTTCAGTGTTACGGTTGGAGATAGCGTCATGGTTAAGTTAGGGTTGGGATTAAGATTCAGGTGTCCGCCTAGGGTTTGGGTTAGTTCTATGGTTTGAGTTAGGCTTCAGGTTCGGTTAGGTTTGAACTTAGTTTGAGTTAGTAAGTGTTGGACTATTTTATTTTTCGATTCAGTGTTACGGTTGAATTTAGCCTCAGTGTCAGGTTAGGGTTCGGGTCAAGCTTAAGGTGTCCGCCTAGGGTTAGGGTTAGGTCTATTGTTTGAGTTAGGCTTCAGGTTAGGTTAGGTTTGAACTTAGTTTGAGGGAGTAAGTTTAGGGCTACTGTTAGTTTTCGGTTCAGTGTTACGGTTGGAGATAGCGTGAAGGTCAGGTTAGGGTTGGGGTTGAGCTTAAGGTGTCCGCCTAGGGTTAGGGTTAGCTCTGTGGTTTGAGTTAGGCTTCACATTAGGTTAGGGTTGAAATTAGTTTGAGGGAGTAAGTTTAGGGCTACTGTTAGTTTTCAGTTCAGTGTTACGGTTGGAGATATCATCAGGGTCAGGTTAGGGTTGGGGTTGAGCTTCAGGTGTCCGCCTAGGGTTAGGGTTAGGTCTATGGTTTGAGTTAGGCTTCAGGTTAGGTTAGGTTTGAACTTAGTTTTAGGGAGTAAGTTTAGGGCTACTGTTAGTTTTCGGTTCAGTGTTACGGTTGGAGTTAGCATGAGGGTTAGGTTAGGGTTGGGTTTGAACTTCAGGTGTCCGCCTAGGGTTAGGGTTAGGTGTATGGTTTGATTTAGGCTTCAGGTTAGGTTAGGTTTGAACTTAGTTTGAGGGAGTAAGTTTAGGGCTACTATTAGTTTTCGGTTAAGTGTTACGGTTGGAGTAAGCGTCAGGGTCAGGTTAGGTTTGGGGTTGAGCTTAAGGTGTCCGCCGAGGGTTAGGTTTAGGTGTATGGTTTGATTTAGGCTTCAGGTTAGGTTAGGTTTGAACTTAGTTTGAGGGAGTATGTTTAGGGCTACTGTTAGTTTTCGTTTAACTGTTACGGTTGGAGTAAGCGTCAGGGTCAGGTTTGGGTGTGGGTTAAGCATAAGGTGTCCGCCTAGGGTTAGGGTTAGGTCTATGGTTTCATTTAGGCTTCAGGTTAGGTTAGGATTGAACTTAGTTTGAGGGAGTAAGTTTAGGGCTACTGTTAGTTTTCGGTTCAGTGTTCCGGTTGGATTTAGCCTCAGGATCAGGTTAGGGTTGGGGTTAAGCTTAAGGTGTCCGCCTAGGGTTAGGGTTAGGTCTATTGTTTGAGTTAGGCTTAAGGTTAGGTTAGGTTTGAACTTAGTTTGAAGGAGTAAGTTTAGGGCTACTGTTAGTTTTCGGTTCAGTGTTACGGTAGGATTTAGCCTCAGGATCAGGTTAGGGTTGGGGTTAAGCTTAAGGTGTCCGCCTAGGGTTAGGGTTAGGTCTGTGGTTTGAGTTTGGCTTCAGGTTAGGTTAGGTTTGAACTTAGTTTGAGGGAGTAAGTTTAGGGCTACTCTTTGTTTTCGGGTAACTGTTACTGTTGAAGTTAGTTTCAGGGCCAGGTTAGGGTTGGGGTTGAGCTTAAGGTGTCCGCCTAGGGTTAGGGTTAGGTCTATGGTTTCATTTAGGCTTCAGGTAAGGTTAGGATTGAACTTAGTTTGAGGGAGTAAGTTTAAGGCTACTGGTAGTTTTCGGTTCAGTGTGACGGTTGGACTTAGCGTGAGGGTCAGGTTAGGGTTGGGGTTGAGCTTCAGGTGTCCGTCTAGGGTTAGGGTTAGGTGTATGGTTTGATTTAGGCTTTAGGTTAGTTTAGGTTTGAACTTAGTTTGAGGGAGTAAGTTCAGGGCTACTGTTAGTTTTCGGGTAACTGTTACGATTGGAGTTAGCGTCAGGGCCAGGTTATGGTTGGGGTTGAGCTTAAGGTGTCCGCCTAGGGTTTGGTTAGGTGTAAGGTTTGATTTAGGCTTCAGGTTAGGTTATGTTTGAACTTAGTTTGAGGGAGTAAGTTTAGGCCTATTTTATTTTTCGGTTCAGTGTTACGGTTGAATTTAGCCTCAGGGTCAGGTTAGGGTTGGGGTCAAGCTTAAGGTGTCCGCCTAGGGTTAGGGTTAGGTCTATTGTTTGAGTTAGGCTTCAGGTTAGGTTAGGTTTGAACTTAGTTTGAGGGAGTAAGTTTAGGGCTACTGTTAGTTTTCGGTTCAGTGTTACGGTTGGAGATAGCGTGATGGTCAGGTTAGGGTTGGGTTTGAGCTTAAGGTGTCCGCCTAGGGTTAGGGTTAGGTCTGTGGTTTGAGTTAGGCTTCACATTAGGTTAGGTTTGAAATTAGATTGAGGGAGTAAGTTTAGGGCTACTGTTAGTTTTCGGTTCAATGTTACGGTTGGAGATATCATCAGGGTCAGGTTAGGGTTGGGGTTGAGCTTCAGGTGTCCGCCTAGGGTTAGGGTTAGGTGTATGGTTTGATTTAGGCTTCAGGTTAGGTTAGGTTTGAACTAATTTTGAGGGAGTAAGTTTAGGTCTACTGTTAGTTTTCGGGAAACTCTTACGGTTGGAGTTAGCGTGAGGGCCAGGTTAGGGTTGGGGTTGAGATTAAGGTGTCCGCCTAGGGTTAGGGTTAGGTGTATGGTTTGATTTAGGCTTCAGGTTAGGTTAGGTTTGAAGTTAGTTTGAGGGAGTAAGTTTAGGGCTACTGTTAGTTTTCGGTTAACTGTTACAGTTGGAGTAAGCGTCAGTGTCAGGGTAGGGTGGCGGTTAAGCATAAGGTTTCCGCCTAGGTTTAGGGTTAGGTCTATGATTTGATTTAGGCTTCAGGTTAGGTTAGGTTTGAACCTTGTTTGAGGGAGTCAGTTTAGGGCTACTGTTAGTTTTCGGTTAACTGTTACGGTTGGAGTAAGCGTCAGGGTCAGGTTAGGTTTGGGGTTGAGCTTAAGGTGTCCGCCTAGGGTTAGGTTTAGGTGTATGGTTTGATTTAGGCTTCAGGTTAGGATAGGTTTGAACTTAGTTTGAGGGAGTAAGTTTAGGGCTACTGTTAGTTTTCGTTTAACTGTTACGTTTGGAGTAAGCCTCAGGGTCAGGTTTGGGTGGGGCTTAAGCATAAGGTGTCCGCATAGGGTTAGGGTTAGGTCTATGGTTTCAATTAGGCTTCAGGTTAGGTTAGGATTGAACTTACTTTGAGGGAATAAGTTTAGGGCTACTGTTAGTTTTCGTTTCAGTGTTACGGTTGGATTTAGCCTCAGGGTCAGGTTAGGGTTGTGGTTGAGCTTCAGATGTCCCCCTAGGGTTAGGGTTAGGTCTATGGTTTGAGTTAGGCTTCAAGTTAGGTTAGGTTTGAACTTAGTTTGAGGGAGTAAGTTTAGGGCTACTGTTAGTTTTCGTTTAACTGTTACAGTTGCTGTAAGCGTCAGGGTCAGGTTATGGTGGGGGTTAACCATAAGGTGTCCTTCTAGGGTTAGGTCTATGGTTTCATTTAGGCTTCAGGTTAGGTTAGGATTGAACTTAGTTTGAGGGAGTAAGTTTAGGGCTACTGTTAGTTTTCGGTTCAGTGTTACGTTTGGAGTTAGCGTGAGGGTCCGGTTAGGGTTGGGGTGGAGCTTAAGGTGTCTGCCTAGGGTTACGGTTAGGTGTATGCTTTGATTTAGGCTTCAGGTTAGGTTAGGTTCGAACTTAGTTTGAGGGAGTAAGTTTAGGGCTACTGTTAATTTTCGGTTCAGTATTATGTTTGGAGTTAGAGTCAGGGTCAGGTTAGGGTTGGGGGTAGCTTGAGGTGTCCGCCTAGGGTTAGGGTAAGGTCCATGGTTTGATTTAGGCTCCAGGTTAGGTTACGTTTGAACTTAGTTTGAGTGAGTAAGTTTAGGACTATTGTTAATTTTTGGTTCAGTGTTACGGTTGGAGATAGCGTCAGGGTCAGTTTAGGGTTGGAGTTGAGCTTAAGGTGTCCGCCTAGGGTTAGGGTTAGGTCTAAGATTTGATTTAGGCTTCAGGTTAGGTTAGGTTTGAACATAGTTTGAGGGAGTCAGTTTAGGGCTACTCTTAGTTTTCGGTTCTGTGATATGGTTGGAGTTAGCCTGGAGGTCAGGTTAGGGTTGGGGTTGAGCTTAAGGTGTCCGCCTAGGGTTAGGGTTAGGTGTATGGTTTGATTTAGGCTTCAGGTTAGGTTAGGTTTGAACTTAGTTTGAGGGAGTAAGTTTAGGGCTACTGTTAGTTTTCGGTTAACTGTTACAGTTGGAGTAAGCGTCATGGTCAGGTTAGTTTGGGGGTTAAGCATAAGTTGTCCGCCTAGGGTTAGGGTTAGGTCTATGACTTGATTTAGGCTTCAGGTTAGGTTAGGTTTGAACTTAGTTTGAGGAAGTAAGTTTAGGGCTACTGTTAGTTTTCGGTTCAGTGTTACGGTTGGAGTTAGCGTGAGGGTTAGGTTAGGGTTGGGGTTGAGCTTATTGGGTCCGCCTAGGGTTAGGGTTAGGTCTATGGTTTGAGTTAGGCTTCAGGTTAGGTTAGGTTTGAACTTAGTTTGAGGGAGTAAGTTTAGGCCTATTGTATTTTTCGGTTCAGTGTTACGGTTGAATTTAGCCTCAGGGTCAGGTTAGGTTTGGGGTCGAGCTTAAGGTGTCCGCCTAGGGTTAGGGTTAGGTCTATTGTTTGAGTTAGGCTTCAGGTTAGGTTAGGTTTGAACTTAGTTTGAGGGCGTAAGTTTAGGGCTACTGTTAGTTTTCGGTTCAGAGTTACGGTTGGAGATAGCGTGAGGGTCAGGTTAGGGTTGGGGTTGAGCTTAAGGTGTCCGCCTAGGGTTAGGGTTAGGTCTGTGGTTTGAGTTAGGCTTCAGGTTAGGTTAGGTTTGAACTTAGTTTGAGGGAGTAATTTTAGGGCTACTGTCAGTTTTCGGTTAACTGTTACCGTTGGAGTAAGCGCCAGGGTCAGGTTAGGTTTGGGGTTGAGCTTAAGGTGTCCGCCTAGGGTTAGGGTTAGGTGAATGGTTTGATTTAGGCTTCAGGTTAGGTTAGGTTTGAACTTAGTTTGAGAGAGTAAGTTTAGGACTACTGTTAGTTTTCGTTTAACTGTTACGGTTGGAGTAAGCGTCAGGGTCAGGTTAGGGTGGCGGTTAAGTATAAGGTTTCCGCCTAGGGTTAGGTGTAGGTCTATGGTTTCATTTAGGCTTCAGGTTAGGTTAGGATTGAACTTAGTTTGAGGGAGTAAGTTTAGGACTACTGTTAGTTTCCGGTTAACTGTTACGGTTGGAGTAAGCGTCAGGGTCAGGTTAGAGTGGGGGTTAAGCATAAGGTGTCCGCCTTGGGTTAGGGTTAGGTCTATGGTTTCATTTAGGCTTCAGGTTAGGTTAGGATTGAACTTAGTTTGAGGGAGTAAGATTAGAGCTACTGTTAGTTTTCGGTTCAGTGTTACGTTTGGAGTTAGCGTTAGGGTCCGGTTAAGGTTGGGGTTGAGCTTAAGGCGTCCGCCTAGGTTTAGGGTTAGGTCTGTGATTTGAGTTAGGCTTCAGGTTAGGTTAGGTTTGAACTTAGATTTAGGGAGAAAGTTTAGGACTACTGTTAGTTTTCGGTTCAGTGTTAAGGTTGGAGTTAGCGTGAGGGTCAGGTTAGGGTTGGGGTTGAGGTTCAGGTGTCGGCCTAGGGTTAGGGTTAGGTGTATGATTTGATTTAGGCTTCAGGTTAGGTTAGGTTTGAAGTTAGTTTGAGGGAGTAAGTTTAGGGCTACTGTTAGTTTTCGGTTAACTGTTACAGTTGGAGTAAGCGTCAGGGTCAGGGTAGGGTGGGGTTTAAGCAAACGGTGTCTGCCTAGGGTTAGGGTTAGGTCTATTGTTTGAGTTAGGATTCAGGTTAGGTTAGGTTTGAACTTAGTTTGAGGGAGTAAGTTTAGGGCTACTGTTAGTATTCGGTTCAGTGTTACTGTTGGAGTTAGCGTGAGGGTCAGGTTAGGGTTGGGGTTGAGCTTAAGGTCTCCGCCTAGGTTTAGGGTTAGGTTTATGGTTTGATTTAGGCTTCAGGTTAGGTTAGGTTTGAACTTAGTTTAAGGGAGTAAGTTTAGGGCTATTGTTAGTTTTCGGGTAACTGTTACGGTTGGAGTTAGCGTCAGGGCCAGGTTATTGTTGGGGTTGAGCTTAAGGTGTCCGCCTAGAGTTACGGATAGGTGTATGGTTTGATTTAGGCTTCAGGTTAGGTTATGTTTGAACTTAGTTTGAGGGCGTACGTTTAGGGCTACTGTTAGTTTTCGGTTAACTGTTACGGTTGGATATAGCGTCAGGGTCAGGTTAGGTTTGGGGTTTACTTTAAGTTGTCCGCCTAGGGTTAGGGTTAGGTGTATGGTTTGATTTAGGCTTCAGGTTAGGTTAGGTTTGAAGTAGTTTGAGAGAGTTAGTTTAGGGCTACTGTTAGTTTTCGGTTAACTGTTACAGTTGGAGTAAGCGTCAGGGTCAGGGTAGGGTGGGGTTTAAGCATAAGGTGTCCTCCTAGGTTTAGGGTTAGGTCTATGATTTGATTTAGGCTTCAGGTTAGGTTAGGTTTGAACTTAGTTTGAGGGAGTCAGTTTAGGGCTACTGTTAGTTTTCGGTTCAATAATACGGTTGGATTTAGCCTCAGGGTCAGGTTAGGGTTGGGGTTAAGCTTAAGGTGTCCGCCTAGGGTTAGGGTTAGGTCTATTGTTTGAGTTAGGCTTCAGGTTAGGTTAGGTTTGAACTTAGTTTGAGGGAGTCAGTTTAGGGCTACTCTTAGTTTTCGGTGATATGGTTGGAGTTAGCCTGGAGGTCAGGTTAGGTTTGGGGTTGAGCTTAAGGTGTCCGCGTAGGGTTAGGATTAGGTGTTTGGTTTGATTTAGGCTTCAGGTTAGGTTAGGTTTGAACTTAGTTTGAGGGAGTAAGTTTAGGGCTACTGTTAGTTTTCGGGAAACTGTTACAGTTGGAGTAAGCGTCAGGGTCAGGTTAGGGTGGGGGTTAAGCATAAGGTGTCCGCCTAGGGTTAGGGTTAGGTCTAAGATTTGATTTAGGCTTCAGGATAGGTTAGGTTTGAACTTAGTTTGAGGGAGTCAGTTTAGGGGTACTGTTAGTTTTCGGTTAACTGTTACGGTTGGTGTAAGTGTCAGGGTAAGGTTAGGTTTGGGCTTGAGCTTAAGGTATCCGGCTAGGGTTAGGGTTAGGTGTGTGGTTTGATTTAGGCTTCAGGTTAGGATAGGTTTGAACTTAGTTTGAGGGAGTAAGTTTAGGGCTACTGTTAGTTTTCGTTTAACTGTTTCGGTTGGAGTAAGCGTCAGGGTCAGGTTAGGTTGGGGGTTAACCATAAGGTGTCTGCCTAGGGTTAGGGTTAGGTCTATGGTTTCATTTAGGCTTCAGGTTAGGTTAGGATTGAACTTAGTTTGAGGGAATAAGTTTATGGATACTCTTAGTTTTCGGTTCAGTGTTACGGTTGGATTTAGCCTCAGGGTCAGGATAGGGTTGGGGTTAAGCTTAAGGTGTCCGCCTAGGGTTAGGTTTAGGTCTATTGTTTGAGTTAGGCTTCAGGTTAGGTTAAGTTTGAACTTAGTTTGAAGAAGTAAGTTTAGGGCTACTGTTAGTTTTCGGTTCAGTGTTTCGGTTGGAGATAGCGTCAGGGTCAGGTTAGGGTTGTGGTTGAGCTTCAGGTGTCGGCCTAGGGTTAGGGTTAGGTCTATGATTTGAGTTAGGCTTCAGGTTAGGTTAGGTTTGAACTTAGTTTGAGGGAGTAAGTTTAGGGCTACTGTTAGTTTTCAGTTCAGTGTTACGGTTGGAGTTAGCGTGAGGGTCAGGTTAGGGTTGGGGTTGAGCTTAAGGTGTCCGCCTAGGGTTAGGGTTAGGAGTATGGTTTGATTTTGGCTTCTGGTTCGGTTAGGTTTGAACTTAGTTTGAGGGAGTAATTTTGGGCTACTGTTAGTTTTCGGGTAACTGTTACGGTTGGAGTTAGCGTAAGGGACAGGTTAGGGTTGGGGTTGAACTTAAGGTGTCCGCCTAGGGTTAGGGTTAGGTGTATGGTATGATTTTGGCTTCAGGTTAGGTTAGGTTTGAAGTTAGTTTCAGGGAGTAAGTTTATGGCTACTGTTAGTTTTCGGTTAACTGTTACAGTTGGAGTAAGTGTCAGGGTCAGGTTAGTGTGGGGGTTAAGCAAAAGCTGTACGCCTAGGGTTAGGGTTAGGTCTATGGTTTCATTTAGGCTTCAGGTTAGGTTAGGATTGAACTTAGTTTGAGGGAGTAAGTTTAGGGCTACTGTTAGTTTTCGGTTCAGTGTTACGTTTGGAGTTAGCCTGAGGGTCCGTTTAGGGTTGGGGTTGAGCTTAGGTGTCCGCCTAGGGTTAGGGTTAGGTGTATGTTTTGATTTAGGTTTCAGGTTAGGTTAGGTTTGAACTTAGTTTGAGGGAGTAAGTTTAGGGCTACTGTTAGTTTTCGGGTAAGTGTTACGGTTGGAGTTAGCGTCACGGACATGTTAGGTTTGGGGTTGAGCTTCAGGTGTCCGCCTAGGGTTAGGGTTAGGTGTATGGTTTGATTTAGGCTTCAGGTTAGGTTATGTTTGAACTTAGTTTGAAGGAGTAAGTTTAGGGCTACTGTTAGTTTTCGGTTAACTGTTACAGTTGGAGTAAGCGTCAGGGTCAGGTTAGGTTTGGGGTTGAAGTTAAAGTGTCCGCCTAGGTTTAGGGTTAGGTGTATGGTTTGATTTAGGCTTCAGGTTAGGTTAGGTTTGAACTTAGTGTGAGGGAGTAAGTTTAGGGCTACTGTTTGTTTTCGGTTCAGTATTATGGTTGGATTTAGCGTCAGGGTCAGGTTAGGGTTGGGGTTGAGCTTAAGGTGTCCGCCTAGGGTTAGGGTTAGGAGTATGGTTTGATTTTGGCTTCTGGTTCGGTTAGGTTTGAACTTAGTTTGAGGGAGTAATTTTGGGCTACTGTTAGTTTTCGGGTAACTGTTACGGTTGGAGTTAGCATCAGGGACAGGTTAGGGTTGGGGTTGAACTTAAGGTGTCCGCCTAGGGTTAGGGTTAGGTGTATGGTATGATTTTGGCTTCAGGTTAGGTTAGGTTTGAAGTTAGTTTCAGGGAGTAAGTTTATGGCTACTGTTAGTTTTCGGTTAACTGTTACAGTTGGAGTAAGTGTCAGGGTCAGGTTAGTGTGGGGGTTAAGCAAAAGCTGTACGCCTAGGGTTAGGGTTAGGTCTATGGTTTCATTTAGGCTTCAGGTTAGGTTAGGATTGAACTTAGTTTGAGGGAGTAAGTTTAGGGCTACTGTTAGTTTTCGGTTCATTGTTACGTTTGGAGTTAGCCTGAGGGTCCGGTTAGGGTTGGGGTTGAGCTTAGGTGTCCGCCTAGGGTTAGGGTTAGGTGTATGTTTTGATTTAGGTTTCAGGTTAGGTTAGGTTTGAACTTAGTTTGAGGGATTAAGTTTAGGGCTACTGTTAGTTTTCGGGTAAGTGTTACGGTTGGAGTTAGCGTCACGGACATGTTAGGTTTGGGGTTGAGCTTCAGGTGTCCGCCTAGGGTTAGGGTTAGGTGTATGGTTTGATTTAGGCTTCAGGTTAGGTTATGTTTGAATTTAGTTTGAAGGAGTAAGTTTAGGGCTACTGTTAGTATTCGGTTAACTGTTACAGTTGGAGTAAGCGTCAGGGTCAGGTTAGGTTTGGGGTTGAAGTTAAAGTGTCCGCCTAGGTTTAGGGTTAGGTGTATGGTTTGATTTAGGCTTCAGGTTAGGTTAGGTTTGAACTTAGTGTGAGGGAGTAAGTTTAGGGCTACTGTTTGTTTTCGGTTCAGTATTATGGTTGGATTTAGCGTCAGGGTCAGGTTAGGGTTGGGGTTAGCTTGAGGTTTCCGCCTAGGGTTAGGGTTAGGTCCATGGTTTGATTTAGGCTCCAGGTTAGGTTACGTTTGAACTTAGTTTGAGTGAGTAAGTTTAGGGCTACTGTTATTTTTCGGTTAAGTGTTACGGTTGGAGATAGCGTCAGGGCCAGGTTAGGGTTGGGGTTGAGCTTAATGTGTCCGCCTAGGGTTAGGGTTAGGTCTGTGGTTTGATTTAGGCTTCAGGTTAGGTTACGTTTGAACTTACTTTGAGTGAGTAAGTTTAGGGCTACTGTTAGTTTTCGGTTCAGTGTTACGATTGGAGATAGCGTCAGGGTCAGGTTAGGGTTGGGGTTGAGCTTCAGGTGTCCGCCTATTGTTAGGTTTAGGTCTATGATTTGAGTTAGGCTTCAGGTTAGGTTATGTTTGAACTTAGTTTGAGCGAGTAAGTTTAGGGCTACTGTTAGTTTTTGGTTTAGTGTTACGGTTGGAGATAGCGTCATGGTCAAGTTAGGGTTGGGGTTGAGATTCAGGTGTCCGCCTAGGGTTAGGGTTAGGTCTATTGTTTAAGTTAGGCTTCAGGTTAGGTTAGGTTTGAACTTAGTTTGAGGGAGTAAGTTTAGGGCTACTGTTAGTTTTCGGTTCAGTGTTACGGTTGGAGTTAGCGTGAGGGTCAGGTTAGGGTTGGGGTTGAGCTTAAGGTGTCCTCCTAGGGTTAGGGTTAGGTCTGTGGTTTGAGTTAGGCTTCAAGTTAGGTTAGGTTTAAACTTAGTTTGAGGGAGTAAGTTTAGGGCCACTGTTAGTTTTCGGTTAACTCTTACAGTTGGAGTAGCATCAGGGTCAGGTTAGGGTGGGGGTTAAGCATAAGGTGTCCACCTATGGTTAGGGTTAGGTCTATGGTTTCATTTAGGCTTCAGGTTAGGTTAGGATTGAACTTAGTTTGAGGGAGTAAGTTTAGGGCCACTGTTAGTTTTCGGTTCAGTGTTACGGTTCGATTTAGCCTCAGGGTCAGGTTAGGGTTGGGTTAAGCTTAAGGTTCCGCCTAGGGTTAGGGTTAGGTCTATTGTTTGAGTTAGGCTTCAGGTTAGGTTAGGTTTGAACTTAGTTTGAGGGAGACAGTTTAGGGCTACTGTTAGTTTTCGTTTAACTGTTACGGTTGGAGTAAGCGTCAGGGTCAGGTTAGGGTGGGGGTTAAGCATAAGGTGTCCGCCTAGGGTTAGGGTTAGGTCTATGGTTTCATTTAGGCTGCAGGTTAGGTTAGGATTGAACTTAGTTTGCGGGAGTAAGTTTAGGGCTACTGTTAGTTTTCTGTTCAATGTTACGTTTGGAGTTAGCGTGAGGGTCCGGTTAGGGTTGGGGTTGAGCTTAAGGTGTCCGCCTAGGGTTAGGGTTACGTCTGTGGTTTGAGTTAGGCTTCAGGTTAGGTTAGGTTTGAACTTAGTTTGAGGGAGTAAGTTTAGGGCTACTGTTAGTTTTCGGTTCAGTGTTACGGTTGGGGATAGCGTCAGGGTCAGCTTAGGGTTGGGGTTGAGCTTTAGGTGTGCTCCTAGGGTTAGGGTTAGGTCTATGGTTTGAGTTAGGCTTCAGGTTAGGTTAGGTTTGAACTTAGTTCTAGGGAGTAAGTTTAGGGCTACTGTTAGTTTTCGGTTCAGTGTTAGGGTTGGAGTTAGCGTGAGAGTCAGGATAGGATTGGGTTTGAAATTCTGGTGTCCACCTAGGGTTAGGGTTAGGTGTATGGTTTGATTTAGGCTTCAGGTTAGGTTAGGTTTGAACTTAGTTTGAGGGAGTAAGTTTAGGGCTACTGTTAGTTTTCAGTTAACTGTTACAGTTGGAGTAAGCGTCAGGGTCAGGGTAGGGTGGGGGTTAAGCATAAGGTGTCCGCCTAGGGTTAGGGTTAGGTCTATGATTTGATTTAGGCTTCAGGTTAGGTTAGGTTTGAACTTAGTTTGAAGGAGTCAGTTTAGGGCTACTGTTAGTTTTCGGTTCACTGTTACCGTTGGATTTAGCCTCAGGGTCAGGTTAGGGTTCGGGTTAAGCTTAAGGTGTCCGCCTAGGGTTAGGGTTAGGTCTATTGTTTGAGTTAGGCTTCAGGTTAGGTTAGGTTTGAACTTAGTTTGAGGGAGTAAGTTTAGGGCTACTGTTAGTTTTCGGTTCAGTGTTACGGTTGGAGATAGCGTGATGGTCAGGTTAGGGTTGGGTTTGAGCTTAAGGTGTCCGCCTAGGGTTAGGGTTAGGTCTGTGGTTTGAGTTAGGCTTCACATTAGGTTAGGTTTGAAATTAGTTTGAGGGAGTAAGTTTAGGGCTACTGTTAGTTTTCGGTTCAATGTTACGGTTGGAGATATCATCAGGGTCTGGTTAGGGTTGGGGTTGAGCTTCAGGTGTCCGCCTAGGGTTAGGGTTAGGTGTATGGTTTGATTTCGGCTTCAGGTTAGGTTAGGTTTGAACTAATTTTGAGGGAGTAAGTTTAGGTCTACTGTTAGTTTTCGGGAAACTCTTACGGTTGGAGTTAGCGTGAGGGCCAGGTTAGGGTTGGGGTTGAGATTAAGGTGTCCGCCTAGGGTTAGGGTTAGGTGTATGGTTTGATTTAGGCTTCAGGTTAGGTTAGGTTTGAAGTTAGTTTGAGGGAGTAAGTTTAGGGCTACTGTTAGTTTTCGGTTAACTGTTACAGTTGGAGTAAGCGTCAGTGTCAGGGTAGGGTGGGGGTTAAGCATAAGGTTTCCGCCTAGGTTTAGGGTTAGGTCTATGATTTGATTTAGGCTTCAGGTTAGGTTAGGTTTGAACCTTGTTTGAGGGAGTCAGTTTAGGGCTACTGTTAGTTTTCGGTTAACTGTTACGGTTGGAGTAAGCGTCAGGGTCAGGTTAGGTTTGGGGTTGAGCTTAAGGTGTCCGCCTAGGGTTAGGGTTAGGTGTATGGTTTGATTTAGGCTTCAGGTTAGGATAGGTTTGAACTTAGTTTGAGGGAGTAAGTTTAGGGCTACTGTTAGTTTTCGTTTAACTGTTACGTTTGGAGTAAGCCTCAGGGTCAGGTTTGGGTGGGGCTTAAGCATAAGGTGTCCGCATAGGGTTAGGGTTAGGTCTATGGTTTCAATTAGGCTTCAGGTTAGGTTAGGATTGAACTTACTTTGAGGGAATAAGTTTAGGGCTACTGTTAGTTTTCGTTTCAGTGTTACGGTTGGATTTAGCCTCAGGGTCAGGTTAGGGTTGTGGTTGAGCTTCAGATGTCCCCCTAGGGTTAGGGTTAGGTCTATGGTTTGAGTTAGGCTTCAGGTTAGGTTAGGTTTGAACTTAGTTTGAGGGAGTAAGTTTAGGGCTACTGTTAGTTTTCGGTTAACTGTTACAGTTGCTGTAAGTGTCAGGGTCAGGATAGGTTTGGGGTTGAGCTTAAGGTATCCACCTAGGGTTAGGGTTAGGTGTATGGTTTGATTTAGGCTTCAGGTTAGGATAGTTTTGAACTTAGTTTGAGGGAGTAAGTTTAGGGCTACTGTTAGTTTTCGTTTAACTGTTACGGTTGGAGTAAGCGTCAGGGTCAGGTTATGGTGGGGGTTAACCATAAGGTGTCCTTCTAGGTTTAGGTCTATGGTTTCATTTAGGCTTCAGGTTAGGTTAGGATTGAACTTAGTTTGAGGGAGTAAGTTTAGGGCTACTGTTAGTTTTCGGTTCAGTGTTACGTTTGGAGTTAGCATGAGGGTCCGGTTAGGGTTGGGGTGGAGCTTAAGGTGTCTGCCTAGGGTTACGGTTAGGTGTATGCTTTGATTTAGGCTTCAGGTTAGGTTAGGTTCGAACTTAGTTTGAGGGAGTAAGTTTAGGGCTACTGTTAATTTTCGGTTCAGTATTATGTTTGGAGTTAGAGTCAGGGTCAGGTTAGGGTTGGGGGTAGCTTGAGGTGTCCGCCTAGGGTTAGGGTAAGGTCCATGGTTTGATTTAGGCTCCAGGTTAGGTTACGTTTGAACTTAGTTTGAGTGAGTAAGTTTAGGACTATTGTTAATTTTTGGTTCAGTGTTACGGTTGGAGATAGCGTCAGGGTCAGTTTAGGGTTGGAGTTGAGCTTAAGGTGTCCGCCTAGGGTTAGGGTTAGGTCTAAGATTTGATTTAGGCTTCAGGTTAGATTAGGTTTGAACATAGTTAGAGGGAGTCAGTTTAGGGCTACTCTTAGTTTTCGGTTCTGTGATATGGTTGGAGTTAGCCTGGAGGTCAGGTTAGGGTTGGGGTTGAGCTTAAGGTGTCCGCCTAGGGTTAGGGTTAGGTGTATGGTTTGATTTAGGCTTCAGGTTAGGTTAGGTTTGAACTTAGTTTGAGGGAGTAAGTTTAGGGCTACTGTTAGTTTTCGGTTAACTGTTACAGTTGGAGTAAGCGTCATGGTCAGGTTAGTTTGGGGGTTAAGCATAAGTTGTCCGCCTAGGGTTAGGGTTAGGTCTATGACTTGATTTAGGCTTCAGGTTAGGTTAGGTTTGAACTTAGTTTGAGGAAGTAAGTTTAGGGCTACTGTTAGTTTTCGGTTCAGTGTTACGGTTGGAGTTAGCGTGAGGGTTAGGTTAGGGTTGGGGATGAGCTTATTGGGTCCGCCTAGGGTTAGGGTTAGGTCTATGGTTTGAGTTAGGCTTCAGGTTAGGTTAGGTTTGAACTTAGTTTGAGGGAGTAAGTTTAGGCCTATTGTATTTTTCGGTTCAGTGATACGGTTGAATTTAGCCTCAGGGTCAGGTTAGGTTTGGGGTCGAGCTTAAGGTGTCCGCCTAGGGTTAGGGTTAGGTCTATTGTTTGAGTTAGGCTTCAGGTTAGGTTAGGTTTGAACTTAGTTTGAGGGCGTAAGTTTAGGGCTACTGTTAGTTTTCGGTTCAGAGTTACGGTTGGAGATAGCGTGAGGGTCAGGTTAGGGTTGGGGTTGAGCTTAAGGTGTCCGCCTAGGGTTAGGGTTAGGTCTGTGGTTTGAGTTAGGCTTCAGGTTAGGTTAGGTTTGAACTTAGTTTGAGGGAGTAATTTTAGGGCTACTGTCAGTTTTCGGTTAACTGTTACCGTTGGAGTAAGCGCCAGGGTCAGGTTAGGTTTGGGGTTGAGCTTAAGGTGTCCGCCTAGGGTTAGGGTTAGGTGAATGGTTTGATTTAGGCTTCAGGTTAGGTTAGGTTTGAACTTAGTTTGAGGGAGTAAGTTTAGGACTACTGTTAGTTTTCGTTTAACTGTTACGGTTGGAGTAAGCGTCAGGGTCAGGTTAGGGTGGCGGTTAAGTATAAGGTTTCCGCCTAGGGTTAGTGTTAGGTCTATGGTTTCATTTAGGCTTCAGGTTAGGTTAGGATTGAACTTAGTTTGAGGGAGTAAGTTTAGGACTACTGTTAGTTTCCGGTTAACTGTTACGGTTGGAATAAGCGTCTGGGTCAGGTTAGAGTGGGGGTTAAGCATAAGGTGTCCGCCATGGGTTAGGGTTAGGTCTATGGTTTCATTTAGGCTTCAGGTTAGGTTAGGATTGAACTTAGTTTGAGGGAGTAAGATTAGAGCTACTGTTAGTTTTTGGTTCAGTGTTACGTTTGGAGTTAGCGTTAGGGTCCGGTTAAGGTTGGGGTTGAGCTTAAGGCGTCCGCCTAGGTTTAGGGTTAGGTCTGTGATTTGAGTTAGGTTCAGGTTAGGTTAGGTTTGAACTTAGTTTTAGGGAGAAAGTTTAGGACTACTGTTAGTTTTCGGTTCAGTGTTAAGGTTGGAGTTAGCGTGAGGGTCAGGTTAGGGTTGGGGTTGAGCTTCAGGTGTCGGCCTAGGGTTAGGGTTAGGTGTATGATTTGATTTAGGCTTCAGGTTAGGTTAGGTTTGAAGTTAGTTTGAGGGAGTAAGTTTAGGGCTACTGTTAGTTTTCGGTTAACTGTTACAGTTGGAGTAAGCGTCAGGGTCAGGGTAGGGTGGGGTTTAAGCATACGGTGTCTGCCTAGGGTTAGGGTTAGGTCCATGGTTTGATTTAGGCTCCAGGTTAGGTTACGTTTGAACTTAGTTTGAGTGAGTAAGTTTAGGGCTACTGTTATTTTTCGGTTAAGTGTTACGGTTGGAGATAGCGTCAGGGCCAGGTTAGGGTTGGGGTTGAGCTTAATGTGTCCGCCTAGGGTTAGGGTTAGGTCTGTGGTTTGATTTAGGCTTCAGGTTAGGTTACGTTTGAACTTACTTTGAGTGAGTAAGTTTAGGGCTACTGTTAGTTTTCGGTTCAGTGTTACGATTGGAGATAGCGTCAGGGTCAGGTTAGGGTTGGGGTTGAGCTTCAGGTGTCCGCCTATTGTTAGGTTTAGGTCTATGATTTGAGTTAGGCTTCAGGTTAGGTTATGTTTGAACTTAGTTTGAGCGAGTAAGTTTAGGGCTACTGTTAGTTTTCGGTTTAGTGTTACGGTTGGAGATAGCGTCATGGTCAAGTTAGGGTTGGGGTTGAGATTCAGGTGTCCGCCTAGGGTTAGGGTTAGGTCTATTGTTTAAGTTAGGCTTCAGTTTAGGTTAGGTTTGAACTTAGTTTGAGGGAGTAAGTTTAGGGCTACTGTTAGTTTTCGGTTCAGTGTTACGGTTGGAGTTAGCGTGAGGGTCAGGTTAGGGTTGGGGTTGAGCTTAAGGTGTCCTCCTAGGGTTAGGGTTAGGTCTGTGGTTTGAGTTAGGCTTCAAGTTAGGTTAGGTTTAAACTTAGTTTGAGGGAGTAAGTTTAGGGCCACTGTTAGTTTTCGGTTAACTCTTACAGTTGGAGTAGCATCAGGGTCAGGTTAGGGTGGGGGTTAAGCATAAGGTGTCCACCTATGGTTAGGGTTAGGTCTATGGTTTCATTTAGGCTTCAGGTTAGGTTAGGATTGAACTTAGTTTGAGGGAGTAAGTTTAGGGCCACTGTTAGTTTTCGGTTCAGTGTTACGGTTCGATTTAGCCTCAGGGTCAGGTTAGGGTGGGGTTAAGCTTAAGGTTCCGCCTAGGGTTAGGGTTAGGTCTATTGTTTGAGTTAGGCTTCAGGTTAGGTTAGGTTTGAACTTAGTTTGAGGGAGACAGTTTAGGGCTACTGTTAGTTTTCGTTTAACTGTTACGGTTGGAGTAAGCGTCAGGGTCAGGTTAGGGTGGGGGTTAAGCATAAGGTGTCCGCCTAGGGTTAGGGTTAGGTCTATGGTTTCATTTAGGCTGCAGGTTAGGTTAGGATTGAACTTAGTTTGCGGGAGTAAGTTTAGGGCTACTGTTAGTTTTCTGTTCAATGTTACGTTTGGAGTTAGCGTGAGGGTCCGGTTAGGGTTGGGGTTGAGCTTAAGGTGTCCGCCTAGGGTTAGGGTTACGTCTGTGGTTTGAGTTAGGCTTCAGGTTAGGTTAGGTTTGAACTTAGTTTGAGGGAGTAAGTTTAGGGCTACTGTTAGTTTTCGGTTCAGTGTTACGGTTGGGGATAGCGTCAGGGTCAGCTTAGGGTTGGGGTTGAGCTTTAGGTGTGCTCCTAGGGTTAGGGTTAGGTCTATGGTTTGAGTTAGGCTTCAGGTTAGGTTAGGTTTGAACTTAGTTTTAGGGAGTAAGTTTAGGGCTACTGTTAGTTTTCGGTTCAGTGTTAGGGTTGGAGTTAGCGTGAGAGTCAGGATAGGATTGGGTTTGAAATTCTGGTGTCCACCTAGGGTTAGGGTTGGGTGTATGGTTTGATTTAGGCTTCAGGTTAGGTTAGGTTTGAACTTAGTTTGAGGGAGTAAGTTTAGGGCTACTGTTAGTTTTCAGTTAACTGTTACAGTTGGAGTAAGCGTCAGGGTCAGGGTAGGGTGGGGGTTAAGCATAAGGTGTCCGCCTAGGGTTAGGGTTAGGTCTATGATTTGATTTAGGCTTCAGGTTAGGTTAGGTTTGAACTTAGTTTGAAGGAGTCAGTTTAGGGCTACTGTTAGTTTTCGGTTCACTGTTACGGTTGGATTTAGCCTCAGGGTCAGGTTAGGGTTCGGGTTAAGCTTAAGGTGTCCGCCTAGGGTTAGGGTTAGGTCTATTGTTTGAGTTAGGCTTCAGGTTAGGTTAGGTTTGAACTTAGTTTGAGGGAGTAAGTTTAGGGCTACTGTTAGTTTTCGGTTCAGTGTTACGGTTGGAGATAGCGTGATGGTCAGGTTAGGGTTGGGTTTGAGCTTAAGGTGTCCGCCTAGGGTTAGGGTTAGGTCTGTGGTTTGAGTTAGGCTTCACATTAGGTTAGGTTTGAAATTAGTTTGAGGGAGTAAGTTTAGGGCTACTGTTAGTTTTCGGTTCAATGTTACGGTTGGAGATATCATCAGGGTCAGGTTAGGGTTGGGGTTGAGCTTCAGGTGTCCGCCTAGGGTTAGGGTTAGGTGTATGGTTTGATTTAGGCTTCAGGTTAGGTTAGGTTTGAACTAATTTTGAGGGAGTAAGTTTAGGTCTACTGTTAGTTTTCGGGAAACTCTTACGGTTGGAGTTAGCGTGAGGGCCAGGTTAGGGTTGGGGTTGAGATTAAGGTGTCCGCCTAGGGTTAGGGTTAGGTGTATGGTTTGATTTAGGCTTCAGGTTAGGTTAGGTTTGAAGTTAGTTTGAGGGAGTAAGTTTAGGGCTACTGTTAGTTTTCGGTTAACTGTTACAGTTGGAGTAAGCGTCAGTGTCAGGGTAGGGTGGGGGTTAAGCATAAGGTTTCCGCCTAGGTTTAGGGTTAGGTCTATGATTTGATTTAGGCTTCAGGTTAGGTTAGGTTTGAACCTTGTTTGAGGGAGTCAGTTTAGGGCTACTGTTAGTTTTCGGTTAACTGTTACGGTTGGAGTAAGCGTCAGGGTCAGGTTAGGTTTGGGGTTGAGCTTAAGGTGTCCGCCTAGGGTTAGGGTTAGGTGTATGGTTTGATTTAGGCTTCAGGTTAGGATAGGTTTGAACTTAGTTTGAGGGAGTAAGTTTAGGGCTACTGTTAGTTTTCGTTTAACTGTTACGTTTGGAGTAAGCCTCAGGGTCAGGTTTGGGTGGGGCTTAAGCATAAGGTGTCCGCATAGGGTTAGGGTTAGGTCTATGGTTTCAATTAGGCTTCAGGTTAGGTTAGGATTGAACTTACTTTGAGGGAATAAGTTTAGGGCTACTGTTAGTTTTCGTTTCAGTGTTACGGTTGGATTTAGCCTCAGGGTCAGGTTAGGGTTGTGGTTGAGCTTCAGATGTCCCCCTAGGGTTAGGGTTAGGTCTATGGTTTGAGTTAGGCTTCAGGATAGGTTAGGTTTGAACTTAGTTTGAGGGAGTAAGTTTAGGGCTACTGTTAGTTTTCGGTTAACTGTTACAGTTGCTGTAAGTGTCAGGGTCAGGATAGGTTTGGGGTTGAGCTTAAGGTATCCACCTAGGGTTAGGGTTAGGTGTATGGTTTGATTTAGGCTTCAGGTTAGGATAGTTTTGAACTTAGTTTGAGGGAGTAAGTTTAGGGCTACTGTTAGTTTTCGTTTAACTGTTACGGTTGGAGTAAGCGTCAGGGTCAGGTTATGGTGGGGGTTAACCATAAGGTGTCCTTCTAGGGTTAGGTCTATGGTTTCATTTAGGCTTCAGGTTAGGTTAGGATTGAACTTAGTTTGAGGGAGTAAGTTTAGGGCTACTGTTAGTTTTCGGTTCAGTGTTACGTTTGGAGTTAGCGTGAGGGTCCGGTTAGGGTTGGGGTGGAGCTTAAGGTGTCTGCCTAGGGTTAAGGTTAGGTGTATGCTTTGATTTAGGCTTCAGGTTAGGTTAGGTTCGAACTTAGTTTGAGGGAGTAAGTTTAGGGCTACTGTTAATTTTCGGTTCAGTATTATGTTTGGAGTTAGAGTCAGGGTCAGGTTAGGGTTGGGGGTAGCTTGAGGTGTCCGCCTAGGGTTAGGGTAAGGTCCATGGTTTGATTTAGGCTCCAGGTTAGGTTACGTTTGAACTTAGTTCGAGTGAGTAAGTTTAGGACTATTGTTAATTTTTGGTTCAGTGTTACGGTTGGAGATAGCGTCAGGGTCAGTTTAGGGTTGGAGTTGAGCTTAAGGTGTCCGCCTAGGGTTAGGGTTAGGTCTAAGATTTGATTTAGGCTTCAGGTTAGATTAGGTTTGAACATAGTTTGAGGGAGTCAGTTTAGGGCTACTCTTAGTTTTCGGTTCTGTGATATGGTTGGAGTTAGCCTGGAGGTCAGGTTAGGGTTGGGGTTGAGCTTAAGGTGTCCGCCTAGGGTTAGGGTTAGGTGTATGGTTTGATTTAGGCTTCAGGTTAGGTTAGGTTTGAACTTAGTTTGAGGGAGTAAGTTTAGGGCTACTGTTAGTTTTCGGTTAACTGTTACAGTTGGAGTAAGCGTCATGGTCAGGTTAGTTTGGGGGTTAAGCATAAGTTGTCCGCCTAGGGTTAGGGTTAGGTCTATGACTTGATTTAGGCTTCAGGTTAGGTTAGGTTTGAACTTAGTTTGAGGAAGTAAGTTTAGGGCTACTGTTAGTTTTCGGTTCAGTGTTACGGTTGCAGTTAGCGTGAGGGTTAGGTTAGGGTTGGGGTTGAGCTTATTGGGTCCGCCTAGGGTTAGGGTTAGGTCTATGGTTTGAGTTAGGCTTCAGGTTAGGTTAGGTTTGAACTTAGTTTGAGGGAGTAAGTTTAGGCCTATTGTATTTTTCGGTTCAGTGATACGGTTGAATTTAGCCTCAGGGTCAGGTTAGGTTTGGGGTCGAGCTTAAGGTGTCCGCCTAGGGTTAGGGTTAGGTCTATTGTTTGAGTTAGGCTTCAGGTTAGGTTAGGTTTGAACTTAGTTTGAGGGCGTAAGTTTAGGGCTACTGTTAGTTTTCGGTTCAGAGTTACGGTTGGAGATAGCGTGAGGGTCAGGTTAGGGTTGGGGTTGAGCTTAAGGTGTCCGCCTAGGGTTAGGGTTAGGTCTGTGGTTTGAGTTAGGCTTCAGGTTAGGTTAGGTTTGAACTTAGTTTGAGGGAGTAATTTTAGGGCTACTGTCAGTTTTCGGTTAACTGTTACCGTTGGAGTAAGCGCCAGGGTCAGGTTAGGTTTGGGGTTGAGCTTAAGGTGTCCGCCTAGGGTTAGGGTTAGGTGAATGGTTTGATTTAGGCTTCAGGTTAGGTTAGGTTTGAACTTAGTTTGAGGGAGTAAGTTTAGGACTACTGTTAGTTTTCGTTTAACTGTTACGGTTGGAGTAAGCGTCAGGGTCAGGTTAGGGTGGCGGTTAAGTATAAGGTTTCCGCCTAGGGTTAGTGTTAGGTCTATGGTTTCATTTAGGCTTCAGGTTAGGTTAGGATTGAACTTAGTTTGAGGGAGTAAGTTTAGGACTACTGTTAGTTTCCGGTTAACTGTTACGGTTGGAATAAGCGTCTGGGTCAGGTTAGAGTGGGGGTTAAGCATAAGGTGTCCGCCTTGGGTTAGGGTTAGGTCTATGGTTTCATTTAGGCTTCAGGTTAGGTTAGGATTGAACTTAGTTTGAGGGAGTAAGATTAGAGCTACTGTTAGTTTTCGGTTCAGTGTTACGTTTGGAGTTAGCGTTAGGGTCCGGTTAAGGTTGGGGTTGAGCTTAAGGCGTCCGCCTAGGTTTAGGGTTAGGTCTGTGATTTGAGTTAGGTTCAGGTTAGGTTAGGTTTGAACTTAGTTTTAGGGAGAAAGTTTAGGACTACTGTTAGTTTTCGGTTCAGTGTTAAGGTTGGAGTTAGCGTGAGGGTCAGGTTAGGGTTGGGGTTGAGCTTCAGGTGTCGGCCTAGGGTTAGGGTTAGGTGTATGATTTGATTTAGGCTTCAGGTTAGGTTAGGTTTGAAGTTAGTTTGAGGGAGTAAGTTTAGGGCTACTGTTAGTTTTCGGTTAACTGTTACAGTTGGAGTAAGCGTCAGGGTCAGGGTAGGGTGGGGTTTAAGCATACGGTGTCTGCCTAGGGTTAGGGTTAGGTCTATTGTTTGAGTTAGGATTCAGGTTAGGTTAGGTTTGAACTTAGTTTGAGGGAGTAAGTTTAGGGCTACTGTTAGTATTCGGTTCAGTGTTACTGTTGGAGTTAGCGTGAGGGTCAGGTTAGGGTTGGGGTTGAGCTTAAGGTGTCCGCCTAGGTTTAGGGTTAGGTTTATGGTTTGATTTAGGCTTCAGGTTAGCTTAGGTTTGAACTTAGTTTAAGGGAGTAAGTTTAGGGCTATTGTTAGTTTTCGGGTAACTGTTACGGTTGGAGTTAGCGTCAGGGCCAGGTTATTGTTGGGGTTGAGCTTAAGGTGTCCGCCTAGAGTTACGGATAGGTGTATGGATTGATTTAGGCTTCAGGTTAGGTTATGTTTGAACTTAGTTTGAGGGCGTAAGTTTAGGGCTACTGTTAGTTTTCGGTTAACTGTTACGGTTGGAGATAGCGTCAGGGTCAGGTTAGGTTTGGGGTTGACTTTAAGTTGTCCGCCTAGGGTTAGGGTTAGGTGTATGGTTTGATTTAGGCTTCAGGTTAGGTTAGGTTTGAAGTAGTTTGAGGGAGTTAGTTTAGGGCTACTGTTAGTTTTCGGTTAACTGTTACAGTTGGAGTAAGCGTCAGGGTCAGGGTAGGGTGGGGTTTAAGCATAAGGTGTCCTCCTAGGTTTAGGGTTAGGTCTATGATTTGATTTAGGCTTCAGGTTAGGTTAGGTTTGAACTTAGTTTGAGGGAGTCAGTTTAGGGCTACTGTTAGTTTTCGGTTCAGTAATACGGTTGGATATAGCCTCAGGGTCAGGTTAGGGTTGGGGTTAAGCTTAAGGTGTCCGCCTAGGGTTAGGGTTAGGTCTATTGTTTGAGTTAGGCTTCAGGTTAGGTTAGGTTTGAACTTAGTTTGAGGAAGTCAGTTTAGGGCTACTCTTAGTTTTCGGTGATATGGTTGGAGTTAGCCTGGAGGTCAGGTTAGGGTTGGGGTTGAGCTTAAGGTGTCCGCGTAGGGTTAGGATTAGGTGTTTGGTTTGATTTAGGCTTCAGGTTAGGTTAGGTTTGAACTTAGTTTGAGGGAGTAAGTTTAGGGCTACTGTTAGTTTTCGGGAAACTGTTACAGTTGGAGTAAGCCTCAGGGTCAGGTTAGGGTGGGGGTTAAGCATAAGGTCTCCGCCTAGGGTTAGGGTTAGGTCTAAGATTTGATTTAGGCTTCAGGATAGGTTAGGTTTGAACTTAGTTTGAGGGAGTCAGTTTAGGGCTACTGTTAGTTTTCGGTTAACTGTTACGGTTGGTGTAAGTGTCAGGGTAAGGTTAGGTTTGGGCTTGAGCTTAAGGTATCCGGCTAGGGTTAGGGTTAGGTGTGTGGTTTGATTTAGGCTTCAGGTTAGGATAGGTTTGAACTTAGTTTGAGGGAGTAAGTTTAGGGCTACTGTTAGTTTTCGTTTAACTGTTACGGTTGGAGTAAGCGTCAGGGTCAGGTTAGGGTGGTGGTTAACCATAAGGTGTCTGCCTAGGGTTAGGGTTAGGTCTATGGTTTCATTTAGGCTTCAGGTTAGGTTAGGATTGAACTTAGTTTGAGGGAATAAGTTTATGGATACTCTTAGTTTTCGGTTCAGTGTTACGGTTGGATTTAGCCTCAGGGTCAGGATAGGGTTGGGGTTAAGCTTAAGGTGTCCGCCTAGGGTTAGGTTTAGGTCTATTGTTTGAGTTAGGCTTCAGGTTAGGTTAAGTTTGAACTTAGTTTGAAGGAGTAAGTTTAGGGCTACTGTTAGTTTTCGGTTCAGTGTTTCGGTTGGAGATAGCGTCAGGGTCAGGTTAGGGTTGTGGTTGAGCTTCAGGTGTCGGCCTAGGGTTAGGGTTAGGTCTATGATTTGAGTTAGGCTTCAGGTTAGGTTAGGTTTGAACTTAGTTTGAGGGAGTAAGTTTAGGGCTACTGTTAGTTTTCAGTTCAGTGTTACGGTTGGAGTTAGCATGAGGGTCAGGTTAGGGTTGGGGTTGAGCTTAAGGTGTCCGCCTAGGGTTAGGGTTAGGAGTATGGTTTGATTTTGGCTTCTGGTTCGGTTAGGTTTGAACTTAGTTTGAGGGAGTAATTTTGGGCTACTGTTAGTTTTCGGGTAACTGTTACGGTTGGAGTTAGCGTCAGGGACAGGTTAGGGTTGGGGTTGAACTTAAGGTGTCCGCCTAGGGTTAGGGTTAGGTGTATGGTTTGATTTTGGCTTCAGGTTAGGTTAGGTTTGAAGTTAGTTTCAGGGAGTAAGTTTATGGCTACTGTTAGTTTTCGGTTAACTGTTACAGTTGGAGTAAGTGTCAGGGTCAGGTTAGTGTGGGGGTTAAGCAAAAGCTGTACGCCTAGGGTTAGGGTTAGGTCTATGGTTTCATTTAGGCTTCAGGTTAGGTTAGGATTGAACTTAGTTTGAGGGAGTAAGTTTAGGGCTACTGTTAGTTTTCGGTTCAGTGTTACGTTTGGAGTTAGCCTGAGGGTCCGGTTAGGGTTGGGGTTGAGCTTAGGTGTCCGCCTAGGGTTAGGGTTAGGTGTATGTTTTGATTTAGGTTTCAGGTTAGGTTAGGTTTGAACTTAGTTTGAGGGAGTAAGTTTAGGGCTACTGTTAGTTTTCGGGTAAGTGTTACGGTTGGAGTTAGCGTCACGGACATGTTAGGTTTGGGGTTGAGCTTCAGGTGTCCGCCTAGGGTTAGGGTTAGGTGTATGGTTTGATTTAGGCTTCAGGTTAGGTTATGTTTGAACTTAGTTTGAGGGAGTAAGTTTAGGGCTACTGTTAGTTTTCGGTTAACTGTTACAGTTGGAGTAAGCGTCAGGGTCAGGTTAGGTTTGGGGTTGAAGTTAAAGTGTCCGCCTAGGTTTAGGGTTAGGTGTATGGTTTGATTTAGGCTTCAGGTTAGGTTACGTTTGAACTTACTTTGAGTGAGTAAGTTTAGGGCTACTGTTAGTTTTCGGTTCGGTGTTACGATTGGAGATAGCGTCAGGGTCAGGTTAGGGTTGGGGTTGAGCTTCAGGTGTCCGCCTATTGTTAGGTTTAGGTCTATGATTTGAGTTAGGCTTCAGGTTAGGTTATGTTTGAACTTAGTTTGAGCGAGTAAGTTTAGGGCTACTGTTAGTTTTCGGTTTAGTGTTACGGTTGGAGATAGCGTCATGGTCAAGTTAGGGTTGGGGTTGAGATTCAGGTGTCCGCCTAGGGTTAGGGTTAGGTCTATTGTTTAAGTTAGGCTTCAGGTTAGGTTAGGTTTGAACTTAGTTTGAGGGAGTAAGTTTAGGGCTACTGTTAGTTTTCGGTTCAGTGTTACGGTTGGAGTTAGCGTGAGGGTCAGGTTAGGGTTGGGGTTGAGCTTAAGGTGTCCTCCTAGGGTTAGGGTTAGGTCTGTGGTTTGAGTTAGGCTTCAAGTTAGGTTAGGTTTAAAGTTAGTTTGAGGGAGTAAGTTTAGGGCTACTGTTAGTTTTCAGTTAACTCTTACAGTTGGAGTAGCATCAGGGTCAGGTTAGGGTGGGGGTTAAGCATAAGGTGCCCGCCTATGGTTAGGGTTAGGTCTATGGTTTCATTTAGGCTTCAGGTTAGGTTAGGATTGAACTTAGTTTGAGGGAGTAAGTTTAGGGCCACTGTTAGTTTTCGGTTCAGTGTTACGGTTCGATTTAGCCTCAGGGTCAGGTTAGGGTGGGGTTAAGCTTAAGGTGTCCGCCTAGGGTTAGGGTTAGGTCTATTGTTTGAGTTAGGCTTCAGGTTAGGTTAGGTTTGAACTTAGTTTGAGGGAGACAGTTTAGGGCTACTGTTAGTTTTCGGTTAACTGTTACGGTTGGAGTAAGCGTCAGGGTCAGGTTAGGGTGGGGGTTAAGCATAAGGTGTCCGCCTAGGGTTAGGGTTAGGTCTATGGTTTCATTTAGGCTGCAGGTTAGGTTAGGATTGAACTTAGTTTGCGGGAGTAAGTTTAGGGCTACTGTTAGTTTTCTGTTCAATGTTACGTTTGGAGTTAGCGTGAGGGTCCGGTTAGGGTTGGGGTTGAGCTTAAGGTGTCCACCTAGGGTTAGGGTTACGTCTGTGGTTTGAGTTAGGCTTCAGGTTAGGTTAGGTTTGAACTTAGTTTGAGGGAGTAAGTTTAGGGCTACTGTTAGTTTTCGGTTCAGTGTTACGGTTGGGGATAGCGTCAGGGTCAGCTTAGGGTTGGGGTTGAGCTTTAGGTGTGCTCCTAGGGTTAGGGTTAGGTCTATGGTTTGAGTTAGGCTTCAGGTTAGGTTAGGTTTGAACTTAGTTTTAGGGAGTAAGTTTAGGGCTACTGTTAGTTTTCGGTTCAGTGTTAGGGTTGGAGTTAGCGTGAGAGTCAGGATAGGATTGGGTTTGAACTTCTGGTGTCCACCTAGGGTTAGGGTTAGGTGTATGGTTTGATTTAGGCTTCAGGTTAGGTTAGGTTTGAACTTAGTTTGAGGGAGTAAGGTTAGGGCTACTGTTAGTTTTCGGGAAACTCTTACGGTTGGAGTTAGCGTGAGGGCCAGGTTAGGGTTGGGGTTGAGATTAAGGTGTCCGCCTAGGGTTAGGGTTAGGTGTATGGTTTGATTTAGGCTTCAGGTTAGGTTAGGTTTGAAGTTAGTTTGAGGGAGTAAGTTTAGGGCTACTGTTAGTTTTCAGTTAACTGTTACAGTTGGAGTAAGCGTCAGTGTCAGGGTAGGGTGGCGGTTAAGCATAAGGTTTCCGCCGAGGTTTAGGGTTAGGTCTATGATTTGATTTAGGCTTCAGGTTAGGTTAGGTTTGAACCTTGTTTGAGGGAGTCAGTTTAGGGCTACTGTTAGTTTTCGGTTAACTGTTACGGTTGGAGTAAGCGTCAGGGTCAGGTTAGGTTTGGGGTTGAGCTTAAGGTGTCCGCCTAGGGATAGGGTTAGGTGTATGGTTTGATTTAGGCTTCAGGTTAGGATAGGTTTGAACTTAGTTTGAGGGAGTAAGTTTAGGGCTACTCTTAGTTTTCGGATCAGTGATATGGTTGGAGTTAGCTGGGAGGTCAGGTTAGGGTTGGGGTTGAGCTTAAGGTGTCTGCCTAGGGTTAGGGTTAGGTGTATGGTTTGATATAGGCTTCCGGTTAGTTTAGGTTTGAAGTTAGATTCAGGGAGTAAGTTTAGGGCTACTGTTAGTTTTCGGTTAACTGTTACAGTTGGAGTAAGCGTCAGGGTCAGGTTAGGGTGGGGTTCAGCATAAGGTGTCCGCCTAGGGTTAGGGTTAGGTCTATGATTTCATTTAGGATTCAGGTTAGGTTAGGTTTGAACTTAATTTGAGGGAGTAAGTTTAGGGCTACTGTTAGTTTTCGGGTAACTGTTACGGTTGGAGATAGCGTCAGGGTCAGGTTAGGGTTGGGGTTGAGCTTCAGGTGTCCGCCTATTGTTAGGGTTAGGTCTATGATTTGAGTTAGGCTTCAGGTTAGGTTAGGTTTGAACTTAGTTTGAGCGAGTAAGTTTAGGACTACTGTTAGTTTTCGTTTAACTGTTACGGTTGGAGTAAGCGTCAGAGTCAGGTTAGGGTGGGGGTTAAGCATAAGGTGTCCTCGTAAGGTTAGGGTTAGGTCTATGGTTTCATTTAGGCTTCAGGTTAGGTTAGGATTGAACTTAGTTTGAGGGAGTAAGTTTAGGGCTACTGTTAGTTTTCGGTTCAGTGTTCTGGTTGGATTTAGCCTCAGGGTCAGGTTAGGGTTGGGGTTAAGCTTAAGGTGTCCGCCTAGGGTTAGGATTAGGTCTATGGTTTGAGTAAGGCTTCAGGTTAGGTTAGGTTTGAACTTAGTCTGAGGGAGTAAAATTAAGGCTACTGTTAGTTTTCGGTTCAGTGTTACGGTTGGAGTTAGCGTGAGGGTCAGGTTAGGGTTGGGGTTGAGCTTAAGGTGTCCGCCTAGGTTTAGGGTTAGGTCTGTGGTTTGAGTTAGGCTTCACGTTAGGTTAGGTTTGAACTTAGTTTGAGGGAGTAAGTTTATGGCTACTGTTAGTTTTCGGTTCAGTGTTACGGTTGGAGATAGCGTCATGGTCAAGTTAGGGTTGGGATTAAGATTCAGGTGTCCGCCTAGGGTTTGGGTTAGGTATATGGCTTGAGTTAGGCTTCAAGTTAGGTTAGGTTTGAACTTAGTTTGAGGGAGTAAGTTTAGGACTATTTTATTTTTCGGTTCAGTGTTACGGTTGAATTTAGTCTCAGGGTCAGGTTAGGGTTCGGGTCAAGCTTAAGGTGTCCGCCTAGGGTTAGGGTTAGGTCTATTGTTTGAGTTAGGCTTCAGGTTAGGTTAGGTTTGAACTTAGTATGAGGGAGTAACTTTAGGGCTACTGTTAGTTTTCGGTTCAGTTTTACGGTTGGAGATAGCGTGAGGGTCAGGTTAGGGTTGGGGTTGAGCTTAAGGTGTCCGCCTAGGGTTAAGGTTAGGTCTGTGGTTTGAGTTAGGCTTCACATTAGGTTAGGTTTGAAATTAGTTTGAGGGAGTAAGTTTAGGGCTACTGTTATTTTTCGGTTCAGTGTTACGGTTGGAGATAGCATCAGGTTCAGGTTAGGGTTGGGGTTGAGCTTCAGGTGTCCGCCTAGGGTTAGGGTTAGGTCTATGGTTTGAGTTAGGCTTCAGGTTAGGTTAGGTTTGAACTTAGTTTTAGGGAGTAAGTTTAGGGCTACTGTTAGTTTTCGGTTCAGTGTTACGGTTGGAGTTAGCATGAGGGTTAGGTTAGGGTTGGGTTTGAACTTCAGGTGTCCGCCTAGGGTTAGGGTTAGGTGTATGGTATGATTTAGGCTTCAGGTTAGGTTAGGGTTGAACTTAGTTTGAGGCAGTAAGTTTAGGGCTAATGTTAGTTTTCGGTTAAGTATTAAGGTTGGAGTAAGCGTCAGGGTTGGTTAGGTTTGGGGTTGAGCTTAAGGTGTCCGCCTTGGGTTAGGGTTAGGTGTATGGTTTGATTTAGGCTTCAGGTTAGGTTAGGTTTGAACTTAGTTTGAGGGAGTAAGTTTAGGGCTACTGTTAGTTTTCTGTTCAGTATTATGGTTGGAGTTAGTGTCAGGGTCAGGTTAGGGTTAGTGTTAGCTTGAGGTGTCCGCCTAGGGTTAGGGTTAGATCTATGGTTTGAGTTAGGCTTCAGGTTAGGTTAGGTTTGAACTTAGTTTGAGGGAGTAAGTTTAGGGCTACTGTTAGTTTTCGGTTCAGCGTTACGGTTGGTGTTAGCGTGAGGGTCAGGTTAGGGTTGGGGTTGAGCTTAAGGTGTCTGCCTAGGGTTAGGGTTAGGTCTGTGGTATGAGTTAGGCTTCAGGTTAGGTTAGGTTTGAACTTAGTTTGAGGGAGTGAGTTTAGGGCTACTGTTAGTTTTCGGTTCAGTGTTACGGTTGGAGTTAGCGTGAGGGTCAGGTTAGGGTTGGGGTTGAGCTTAAGGTGTCCGCCTAGGGTTAGGGTTAGGTCTGTGGTTTGAGTTAGGCTTCAGGTTAGGTTAGGTTTGAACTTAGTTTGAGGGACTAAGTTTAGGGCTACTCTTAGTTTTGGGTAACTGTTACTGTTGGAGTTAGCTTCAGGGCCAGGTTAGGTTTGGGGTTGAGCTTAAGGTGTCCGCCTATGGTTAGGGTTAGGTGTATGGTTTGATTTAGGCTTCAGGCTAGGTTAGGTTTGAACTTAGTTTGAGGGAGTAAGTTTAGGGCTACTGTTAGTTTTCATTTAACTGTTATGGTTGGAGTAAGCGTCAGGGTCAGGTGAGGGTGGGGGTTAAGCATAAGGTGTCCGCCTAGGGTTAGGGTTAGGTCTATGGTTTCATTTAGGCTTCAGGTTAGGTTAGGATTGAACTTAGTTTGAGGGAGTAAGTTTAGGGCTACTCTTAGTTTTCGGTTCAGTGTTCTGGTTGGATTTAGCCTCAGGGTCAGGTTAGGGTTGGGGTTAAGCTTAAGGTGTCCGCCTAGGGTTAGGGTTAGGTCTATTGTTTGAGTTAGGCTTCAGGTTAGGTTAGGTTTGAACTTAGTTTGAGGGAGTAAGTTTAGGGCTACTGTTAGTTTTCGGTTCAGTGTTACGGTTGGAGTTAGCGTGAGGGTCAGGTTAGGTTTGGGGTTGAGCTTAAGGTGTCCGCCTAGGGTTAGGGTTAGGTCTGTGGTTTGAGTTAGGCTTCTCGTTAGGTTAGGTTTGAACTTAGTTTAAGGGAGTAAGTTTAGGGCTACTGTTAGTTTTCGGTTCAGTGTTACGGTTGGAGATAGCGTCATGGTCAAGTTAGGGTTGGGATTAAGATTCAGGTGTCCGCCTAGGGTTTGGGTTAGGTATATGGCTTGAGTTAGGCTTCAAGTTAGGTTAGGTTTGAACTTAGTTTGAGGGAGTAATTTTAGGCCTATTTTATTTTTCGGTTCAGTGTTACGGTTGAATTTATTCTCAGGGTCAGATTAGGTTTGGGTTCAAACTTAAGGTGTCCGCCTAGGGTTAGGGTTAGGTCTATTGTTTGAGTTAGGCTTCAGGTTAGGTTAGGTTTGAACTTAGTTTGAGGGAGTAAGTTTAGGGCTACTGTTAGTTTTCGGTTCAGTGTTACGGTTGGAGATAGCGTGAGGGTCAGGTTAGGGTTGGGGTTGAGCTTAAGGTGTCCGCCTAGGGTTAGGGTTAGGTCTGTGGTTTGAGTTAGGCTTCACATTAGGTTAGGTTTGAAATTAGTTTGAGGGAGTAAGTTTAGGGCTACTGTTAGTTTTCGGTTCAGTGTTACGGTTGGAGGTAGCATCAGGGTCAGGTTAGGGTTGGGTTTGAACTTCAGGTGTCCGCCTAGGGTTAGGGTTAGGTGTATGGTTTGATTTAGGCTTCAGGTTAGGTTAGATTTGAACTTAGTTTGAGGCAGTAAGTTTAGGGCTACTGTTAGTTTTCGGTTAACTGTTACAGTTGGAGTAAGCGTCAGGGTTGGTTAGGTTTGGGGTTGAGCTTAAGGTGTCCGCCTAGGGTTAGGGTTAGGTCTGTGGTTTGATTTAGGCTTCAGGTTAGATTAGGTTTGAACTTAGTTTTAGGGAGTAAATTTAGGGCTACTGTTAGTTTTCTGTTAACTGTTACGGTTGGAGTAAGCGTCATGGTCAGGTTAGGGTTGGGGTTGAGCTTCAGGTGTCCGCCTAGGGTTAGGGTTAGGTCTGTGGTTTGATTTAGGCTTCAGGTTAGATTAGGTTTGAACTTAGTTATAGGGAGTAAATTTAGGGCTACTGTTAGTTTTCGGTTCAGTGTTACGGTTGGAGTTAGCGTGAGGGTTAGGTTAGGGTTGGTTTTGAACTTCAGGCGTCCGCCTAGTGTTAGGGTTTGGTGTATGGTTTGATTTAGGCTTCAGGTTAGGTTAGGTTTGAACTTAGTTTGAGGGAGTAAGTTTAGGGCTACTGTTAGTTTTCGTTTAAGTGTTACGGTTGGAGTAAGCGTCAGGGTTAGGTTAGGGTGGGGGTTAAGCATAAGGTGTCCGCCTAGGGTTTGTGTTAGGTCTATGGTTTTATTTAGGCTTTAGGTTAGGTTAGGATTGAACTTAGTTTGAGGGAGTAAGTTTAGGGCTACTGTTAGTTTTCGGTTCAGTGTTACGGTTGGAGATAGCGTCATGGTTAAGTTAGGGTTGGGATTAAGATTCAGGTGTCCGCCTAGGGTTTGGGTTAGTTCTATGGTTTGAGTTAGGCTTCAGGTTCGGTTAGGTTTGAACTTAGTTTGAGTTAGTAAGTGTTGGACTATTTTATTTTTCGATTCAGTGTTACGGTTGAATTTAGCCTCAGTGTCAGGTTAGGGTTCGGGTCAAGCTTAAGGTGTCCGCCTAGGGTTAGGGTTAGGTCTATTGTTTGAGTTAGGCTTCAGGTTAGGTTAGGTTTGAACTTAGTTTGAGGGAGTAAGTTTAGGGCTACTGTTAGTTTTCGGTTCAGTGTTACGGTTGGAGATAGCGTGAAGGTCAGGTTAGGGTTGGGGTTGAGCTTAAGGTGTCCGCCTAGGGTTAGGGTTAGCTCTGTGGTTTGAGTTAGGCTTCACATTAGGTTAGGGTTGAAATTAGTTTGAGGGAGTAAGTTTAGGGCTACTGTTAGTTTTCAGTTCAGTGTTACGGTTGGAGATATCATCAGGGTCAGGTTAGGGTTGGGGTTGAGCTTCAGGTGTCCGCCTAGGGTTAGGGTTAGGTCTATGGTTTGAGTTAGGCTTCAGGTTAGGTTAGGTTTGAACTTAGTTTTAGGGAGTAAGTTTAGGGCTACTGTTAGTTTTCGGTTCAGTGTTACGGTTGGAGTTAGCATGAGGGTTAGGTTAGGGTTGGGTTTGAACTTCAGGTGTCCGCCTAGGGTTAGGGTTAGGTGTATGGTTTGATTTAGGCTTCAGGTTAGGTTAGGTTTGAACTTAGTTTGAGGGAGTAAGTTTAGGGCTACTATTAGTTTTCGGTTAAGTGTTACGGTTGGAGTAAGCGTCAGGGTCAGGTTAGGTTTGGGGTTGAGCTTAAGGTGTCCGCCGAGGGTTAGGTTTAGGTGTATGGTTTGATTTAGGCTTCAGGTTAGGTTAGGTTTGAACTTAGTTTGAGGGAGTAAGTTTAGGGCTACTGTTAGTTTTCGGTTCAGTGTTACGGTTGGAGTTAGCGTGAGGGTCAGGTTAGGTTTGGGGTTGAGCTTAAGGTGTCCGCCTAGGGTTAGGGTTAGGTCTGTGGTTTGAGTTAGGCTTCTCGTTAGGTTAGGTTTGAACTTAGTTTGAGGGAGTAAGTTTAGGGCTACTGTTAGTTTTCGGTTCAGTGTTACGGTTGGAGATAGCGTCATGGTCAAGTTAGGGTTGGGATTAAGATTCAGGTGTCCGCCTAGGGTTTGGGTTAGGTATATGGCTTGAGTTAGGCTTCAAGTTAGGTTAGGTTTGAACTTAGTTTGAGGGAGTAATTTTAGGCCTATTTTATTTTTCGGTTCAGTGTTACGGTTGAATTTATTCTCAGGGTCAGATTAGGTTTGGGTTCAAACTTAAGGTGTCCGCCTAGGGTTAGGGTTAGGTCTATTGTTTGAGTTAGGCTTCAGGTTAGGTTAGGTTTGAACTTAGTTTGAGGGAGTAAGTTTAGGGCTACTGTTAGTTTTCGGTTCAGTGTTACGGTTGGAGATAGCGTGAGGGTCAGGTTAGGGTTGGGGTTGAGCTTAAGGTGTCCGCCTAGGGTTAGGGTTAGGTCTGTGGTTTGAGTTAGGCTTCACATTAGGTTAGGTTTGAAATTAGTTTGAGGGAGTAAGTTTAGGGCTACTGTTAGTTTTCGGTTCAGTGTTACGGTTGGAGGTAGCATCAGGGTCAGGTTAGGGTTGGGTTTGAACTTCAGGTGTCCGCCTAGGGTTAGGGTTAGGTGTATGGTTTGATTTAGGCTTCAGGTTAGGTTAGATTTGAACTTAGTTTGAGGCAGTAAGTTTAGGGCTACTGTTAGTTTTCGGTTAACTGTTATAGTTGGAGTAAGCGTCAGGGTTGGTTAGGTTTGGGGTTGAGCTTAAGGTGTCCGCCTAGGGTTAGGGTTAGGTCTGTGGTTTGATTTAGGCTTCAGGTTAGATTAGGTTTGAACTTAGTTTTAGGGAGTAAATTTAGGGCTACTGTTAGTTTTCTGTTAACTGTTACGGTTGGAGTAAGCGTCATGGTCAGGTTAGGGTTGGGGTTGGGCTTCAGGTGTCCGCCTAGGGTTAGGGTTAGGTCTGTGGTTTGATTTAGGCTTCAGGTTAGATTAGGTTTGAACTTAGTTATAGGGAGTAAATTTAGGGCTACTGTTAGTTTTCGGTTCAGTGTTACGGTTGGAGTTAGCGTGAGGGTTAGGTTAGGGTTGGTTTTGAACTTCAGGCGTCCGCCTAGTGTTAGGGTTTGGTGTATGGTTTGATTTAGGCTTCAGGTTAGGTTAGGTTTGAACTTAGTTTGAGGGAGTAAGTTTAGGGCTACTGTTAGTTTTCGTTTAAGTGTTACGGTTGGAGTAAGCGTCAGGGTTAGGTTAGGGTGGGGGTTAAGCATAAGGTGTCCGCCTAGGGTTTGTGTTAGGTCTATGGTTTTATTTAGGCTTTAGGTTAGGTTAGGATTGAACTTAGTTTGAGGGAGTAAGTTTAGGGCTACTGTTAGTTTTCGGTTCAGTGTTACGGTTGGAGATAGCGTCATGGTTAAGTTAGGGTTGGGATTAAGATTCAGGTGTCCGCCTAGGGTTTGGGTTAGTTCTATGGTTTGAGTTAGGCTTCAGGTTCGGTTAGGTTTGAACTTAGTTTGAGGGAGTAAGTGTTGGACTATTTTATTTTTCGATTCAGTGTTACGGTTGAATTTAGCCTCAGTGTCAGGTTAGGGTTCGGGTCAAGCTTAAGGTGTCCGCCTAGGGTTAGGGTTAGGTCTATTGTTTGAGTTAGGCTTCAGGTTAGGTTAGGTTTGAACTTAGTTTGAGGGAGTAAGTTTAGGGCTACTGTTAGTTTTCGGTTCAGTGTTACGGTTGGAGATAGCGTGAAGGTCAGGTTAGGGTTGGGGTTGAGCTTAAGGTGTCCGCCTAGGGTTAGGGTTAGCTCTGTGGTTTGAGTTAGGCTTCACATTAGGTTAGGGTTGAAATTAGTTTGAGGGAGTAAGTTTAGGGCTACTGTTAGTTTTCAGTTCAGTGTTACGGTTGGAGATATCATCAGGGTCAGGTTAGGGTTGGGGTTGAGCTTCAGGTGTCCGCCTAGGGTTAGGGTTAGGTCTATGGTTTGAGTTAGGCTTCAGGTTAGGTTAGGTTTGAACTTAGTTTTAGGGAGTAAGTTTAGGGCTACTGTTAGTTTTCGGTTCAGTGTTACGGTTGGAGTTAGCATGAGGGTTAGGTTAGGGTTGGGTTTGAACTTCAGGTGTCCGCCTAAGGTTAGGGTTAGGTGTATGGTTTGATTTAGGCTTCAGGTTAGGTTAGGTTTGAACTTAGTTTGAGGGAGTAAGTTTAGGGCTACTATTAGTTTTCGGTTAAGTGTTACGGTTGGAGTAAGCGTCAGGGTCAGGTTAGGTTTGGGGTTGAGCTTAAGGTGTCCGCCGAGGGTTAGGGTTAGGTGTATGGTTTGATTTAGGCTTCAGGTTAGGTTAGGTTTGAACTTAGTTTGAGGGAGTATGTTTAGGGCTACTGTTAGTTTTCGTTTAACTGTTACGGTTGGAGTAAGCGTCAGGGTCAGGTTTGGGTGTGGGTTAAGCATAAGGTGTCCGCCTAGGGTTAGGGTTAGGTCTATGGTTTCATTTAGGCTTCAGGTTAGGTTAGGATTGAACTTAGTTTGAGGGAGTAAGTTTAGGGCTACTGTTAGTTTTCGGTTCAGTGTTCCGGTTGGATTTAGCCTCAGGATCAGGTTAGGGTTGGGGTTAAGCTTAAGGTGTCCGCCTAGGGTTAGGGTTAGGTCTATTGTTTGAGTTAGGCTTAAGGTTAGGTTAGGTTTGAACTTAGTTTGAAGGAGTAAGTTTAGGGCTACTGTTAGTTTTCGGTTCAGTGTTACGGTAGGATTTAGCCTCAGGATCAGGTTAGGGTTGGGGTTAAGCTTAAGGTGTCCGCCTAGGGTTAGGGTTAGGTCTGTGGTTTGAGTTTGGCTTCAGGTTAGGTTAGGTTTGAACTTAGTTTGAGGGAGTAAGTTTAGGGCTACTCTTTGTTTTCGGGTAACTGTTACTGTTGGAGTTAGTTTCAGGGCCAGGTTAGGGTTGGGGTTGAGCTTAAGGTGTCCGCCTAGGGTTAGGGTTAGGTCTATGGTTTCATTTAGGCTTCAGGTAAGGTTAGGATTGAACTTAGTTTGAGGGAGTAAGTTTAAGGCTACTGGTAGTTTTCGGTTCAGTGTGACGGTTGGACTTAGCGTGAGGGTCAGGTTAGGGTTGGGGTTGAGCTTCAGGTGTCCGTCTAGGGTTAGGGTTAGGTGTATGGTTTGATTTAGGCTTTAGGTTAGTTTAGGTTTAAACTTAGTTTGAGGGAGTAAGTTCAGGGCTACTGTTAGTTTTCGGGTAACTGTTACGATTGGAGTTAGCGTCAGGGCCAGGTTATGGTTGGGGTTGAGCTTAAGGTGTCCGCCTAGGGTTAGGGTAAGGTGTATAGTTTGATTTTGGCTTCTGGTTAGGTTAGGTTTGAACTTAGTTTGAGGGAGTAAGTTTATGGCTACTGTTAGTTTTCGTTTAAGTGTTACGGTTGGAGTAAGCGTCAGGGTTAGGTTAGGGTGGGGGTTAAGCATAAGTTGTCCGCCTAGGTTTAGGGTTAAGTCTATGGTTTCATTAAGGCTTTAGGTTAGGTTAGGATTGAACTTAGTTTGAGGGAGTCAGTTTAGGGCTACTGTTAGTTTTCGGTTAACTGTTACGGTTGGAATAAGCGCCAGGGTCAGGTTAGGTTTGGGGTTGAGCTTAAGGTGTCCGCCTAGGGTTAGGGTTAGGTGTATGGTTTGATTTAGGCTCTAGGTTAGGTTAAGTTTGAACTTAGTTTGAGAGAGTAAGTTTAGGGCTACTGTTAGTTTTCGTTTAACTGTTACGGTTGGAGTAAGCGTCAGGGTCAGGTTAGGGTGGGGGTTAAGCATAAGGTTTCCGCCTAGGGTTAGGGTTAGGTCTATGGTTTCATTTAGGCTTCAGGTTAGGTTAGGATTAAACTTAGTTTGAGGGAGTAAGTTTAGGGCTACTGTTAGTTTTCGGTTAACTGTTACGGTTGGAGTAAGCGTCAGGGTCAGGTTAGGGTGGGGGTTAAGCATGAGGTGTCCGCCTAGGGTTAGGGTTAGGTCTATGGTTTCATTTAGGCTTCAGGTTAGGTTAGGATTGAACTTAGTTTGAGGGAGTAAGTTTAGGGCTACTGTTAGTTTTCGGTTCAGTGTTACGGTTGGATTTAGCCTCAGGGTCAGGTTAGGGTTGGGGTTAAGCTTAAGGTGTCCGCCTATGATTAGGGTTAGGTCTATTGTTTGAGTTAGGCTTCAGGTTAGGTTAGGTTTGAACTTAGTTTGAGGGAGTAAGTTTAGGGCTACTGTTAGTTTTCGGTTCAGTGTTACAGTTGGAGTTAGCGTGAGGGTCAGGTTAGTGTTGGGTTTGAGCTTCAGGTGTCCTCCTAGGGTTAGGGTTAGGTGTATGGTTTAAATTAGGCTTCAGGTTAGGTTAGGTTTGAACTTAGTTTGAGGGAGTAAGTTTAGTGCTACTGTTAGTTTTTCGTTCAGTGTTACATTTGGAGTTAGCGTGAGTGTCCGGTTAGGGTTGGGGTTGAGCTTACGGTGTCCGCCTACGGTTAGGGTTAGGTCTGTGGTTTGAGATAGGCTTCAGGTTAGGTTAGGTTTGAACTTAGTTTGAGGGAGTAAGTTTAGGGCTACTGTTAGTTTTCGGTTCAGTGTGAAGGTTGGAGATAGAGTCAGGGTCAGGTTAGGGTTGTGGTTGAGCTTCAGGTGTCCACCTAGGGTTAGTGTTAGATCTATGCTTTGAGTTAGGCTTCAGATTAGGTTAGGTTTGAACTTAATTTGATGGAGTTAGTTTAGGGCTACTGTTAGTTTTCGGTTCAGTGTTACGGTTGGAGTTAGCGTTAGGGTCAGGTTAGGGCTGGGGTTGAGCTTAAGGTGTCCGCCTAGGGTTAGGGTTAGGTGTATGGTTTGATTTTGGCTTCTGGTTAGGTTAGGTTTGAACTTAGTTTGAGGGAGTAAGTTTAGGGCTACTGTAAGTTTTCGGTTCAGTGTTACGGTTGGAGTTAGCGTGAGGGTCAGGTTAGGGTTGTGGTTGAGCTTCAGGTGTCTGCCTAGGGTTAGTGTTAGGTCTATGCTTTGAGTTAGGCTTCAGGTTAGGTTAGGTTTGAACTTAGTTTGATGGAGTTAATTTAGGGCTACTGTTAGTTTTCGGTTCAGTGTTACGGTTGGAGTTAGCGTTTGGGTCAGGTTAGGGCTGGGGTTTAGCTTAAGGTGTCCGCCTAGGGTTAGGGTTAGGTGTATGTTTTGATTTTGGCTTCTGGTTAGGTTAGGTTTGAACTTAGTTTGAGGGAGTAAGTTTAGGGCTACTGTTAGTTTTCGGGTAACTGTTACGGTTGGAGTTAGCGTCACGGCCAGGTTAGGGTTGGGGTTGAGCTTAAGGTGTCCGCCTAGGGTTAGGTTTAGGTGTATGGTTTGATTTAGGCTTCAGGTTAGGTTATGTTTGAACTTAATTTGAGGGCGTAAGTTTAGGGCTACTGTTAGTTTTCGGTTAACTGTTACATTTGGAGTAAGCGTCAGGGTCAGGTTAGGTTTGGGGTTGAACTTAAGGTGTCCGCCTAGGGTTAGGGTTAGGTGTATGGTTTGATTTATGCTTCAGGTTAGGTTAGGTTTGAACTTAGTTTGATGGAGTACGTTTAGGGCTACTGTTAGTTTTCCGTTCAGTATTATGGTTGGAGTTAGCGTCAGGGTCAGGTTAGGGTTGGGTTTAGCTTGAGATGTCCGCCTGGGGTTAGGGTTAGGTCCATGGTTTGATTTAGGCTCCAGGTTAGGTTACGTTTGAACTTAGTTTGAGGGAGTAAGTTTATGGCTACTGTTAGTTTTCGTTTAAGTGTTACGGTTGGAGTAAGCGTCAGGGTTAGGTTAGGGTGGGGGTTAAGCATAAGTTGTCCGCCTAGGGTTAGGGTTAAGTCTATGGTTTCATTAAGGCTTTAGGTTAGGTTAGGATTGAACTTAGTTTGAGGGAGTAAGTTTAGGGCTACTGTTAGTTTTTGGTTCAGTGTTATGGGTGGATTTAACCTCAGGGTCAGGTTAGGTTTGGGGTTAAGCTTAAGGTGTCCGCCTAGGGTTAGGGTTAGGTCTATGGTTTGAGTTAGGCTTCCGGTTAGGTTAGGTTTGAACTTAGTTTGAGGGAGTAAGTTTAGGCCTATTGTATTTTTCGGTTCAGTGTTACGGTTGGATTTAGCCTCAGGGTCAGGTTAGTGTTGGGGTTAGCTTGAGGTGTCCGCCTAGGGTTAGGGTTAGGTCCATGGTTTGTGTTAGGCTTCAGGTTAGGTTAGGTTTGAACTTAGTTTGAGGGAGTAAGTTTAGTGCTACTGTTAGTTTTTCGTTCAGTGTTACATTTGGAGTTAGCGTGAGTGTCCGGTTAGGGTTGGGGTTGAGCTTACGGTGTCCGCCTACGGTTAGGGTTAGGTCTGTGGTTTGAGATAGGCTTCAGATTAGGTTAGGTTTGAACTTAGTTTGAGGGAGTAAGTTTAGGGCTACTGTTTGTTTTCGGTTCAGTGTGAAGGTTGGAGATAGAGTCAGGGTCAGGTTAGTGTTGTGGTTGAGCTTCAGGTGTTCGCCTAGGGTTAGTGTTAGATCTATGCTTTGAGTTAGGCTTCAGGTTAGGTTAGGTTTGAACTTAGTTTGATGGAGTTAGTTTAGGGCTACTGTTAGTTTTCGGTTCAGTGTTACGGTTGCAGTTAGCGTTAGGGTCAGGTTAGGGCTGGGGTTGAGCTTAAGGTGTCCGCCTAGGGTTAGGGTTAGGTGTATGGTTTGATTTTGGCTTCTGGTTAGGTTAGGTTTGAACTTAGTTTGAGGGAGTAAGTTTAGGGCTACTGTTAGTTTTCGTTTCAGTGTTACGGTTGGAGTTAGAGTGAGGGTCAGGTTAGGGTTGGGGTTGAGCTTAAGGTGTCCGCCTAGGGTTAGGGTTAGGTGTATGATTTCATTTAGGCTTCAGGTTAGGTTAGGTTTGAACTTAGTTTGAGGGAGTAAGTTTAGGGCTACTGTTAGTTTTCGGGAAACTGTTATGGTTGGAGTTAGCGTCAGGACAAGGTTAGGGTTGGGGTTGAGATTAAGGTGTCCGCCTAGGGTTAGGGTTAGGTCTATTGTTTGATTTAGGCTTCAGGTTAGGTTAGGTTTGAACTTAGTTTGAGGGAGTAAGTTTAGGGCTACTGTTAGTTTTCGTTTAAGTGTTACGGTTGGAGTAAGCGTCAGGGTTAGGTTAGGGTGGGGGTTAAGCATAAGTTGTCCGCCTAGGGTTAGGGTTAAGTCTATGGTTTCATTAAGGCTTTAGGTTAGGTTAGGATTGAACTTAGTTTGAGGGAGTAAGTTTAGGGCTACTGTTAGTTTTTGGTTCAGTGTTATGGGTGGATTTAACCTCAGGGTCAGGTTAGGTTTGGGGTTAAGCTTAAGGTGTCCGCCTAGGGTTAGGGTTAGGTCTATTGTTTGATTTAGGCTTCAGGTTAGGTTAGGTTTGAACTTAGTTTGAGGGAGTAAGTTTGGGGCTACTGTTAGTTTTCGGTTCAGTGTTACGGTTGGAGATAGCGTCAGGGTCTGGTTAGGGTTGTGGTTGAGTTTCAGGTGTCCGCCTAGGGTTAGGGTTAGGTCTATGGTTTGAGTTAGGCTTCAGGTTAGGTTAGGTTTGAACTTAGTTTGAGGGAGTCAGTTTAGGGCTACTGTTAGTTTTCGGGTAACTGTTACTGTTGGAGTTAGCGTCAGGGCCAGGTTAGGTTTGGGGTTGAGCTTAAGGTGTCTGCCTAGGGTTAGGGTTAGGTGTATGGTTTGATTTAGGCTTCAGGTTAGGTTAGGTTTGAACTTAGTTTGAGGGAGTAAGTTTAGGGCTACTGTTAGTTTTCGTTTAACTGTTATGGTTGGTGTAAGCGTCAGGGTCAGGTTAGGGTGGGGGTTAAGCATAAGGTGTCCGCCTAGGGTTAGGGTTAGGTCTATGGTTTCATTGAGGCTTCTGGTTTGGTTAGGATTGAACTTAGTTTGAGGGAGTAAGTTTAGGGCTACTGTTAGTTTTCGGTTCAGTGTTCCGGTTGGATTTAGCCTCAGGTTCATGTTAGGGCTGGGGTTAAGCTTAAGGTGTCCGCCTAGGGTTAGGGTTAGGTCTATGGTTTGAGTTAGGCTTCAGGTTAGGTTAGGTTTGAACTTATTTTGAGGGAGTAAGTTTAGGGCTACTGTTAGTTTTCGGTTCAGTGTTACGGTTGGAGTTAGCGTGAGGTTCAGGTTAGGGTTGGGGTTGAGCTTAAGGTGTCCGCCTAGGGTTAGGGTTAGGTGTATGGTTTCATTTAGGCTTAAGGTTAGGTTAGGTTTGAACTTAGTTTGAGGGAGTAAGTTTAGGGCTACTGTTAGTTTTCGGGAAACTGTTATGGTTGGAGTTAGCGTCAGGGCAAGGTTAGGGTTGGGGTTGAGCTTAAGGTGTCCGCCTAGGGTTAGGGTTAGGTGTATGGTTTAATTTACGCTTCAGGTTAGGTTAGGTTTGAAGTTAGTTTGAGGGAGTAAGCTTAGGGCTACTGTTAGTTTTCGGTTAACTGTTACAGTTGGAGTAAGCGTCAAGGTCAGGGTAGGGTGGGGGTTAAGCATAAGGTGTCCGCCTAGGGTTAGGGTTAGGTCTATGATTTGATTTAGGCTTCAGGTTAGATTAGGTTTGAACTTAGTTTGAGGGAGTCAGTTTAGGGCTACTGTTAGTTTTCGGTTAACTCTTACGGTTGGAGTAAGCGTCAGGGTCAGGTTAGGTTTGGGGTTGAGCTTAAGGTGTCCGCCTAGGGTTAGGGTTAGGTCTATGGTTTCATTTAGGCTTCAGGTTAGGTTAGGTTTGAACTTAGTTTGAGGGAGTAAGTTTAGGGCTACTGTTAGTTTTCGGTTCAGTGTTACGGTTGGAGATAGCGTCATGGTCAAGTTAGGGTTGGGGTTGAGATTCAGGTCTCTGCCTAGGGTTAGGGTTAGGTCTATGGTTTGAGTTAGGCTTCAGGATAGGTTAGGTTTGAACTTAGTATGAGGGAGTAAGTTTAGGGCTGCTGTTAGTTTTCGGTTCAGTGTTACGGTTGGAGATAGCGTCATGGTCAAGTTAGGGTTGGGATTAAGATTCTGGTGTCCGCCTAGGGTTAGGGTTAGGTCTATGGTTTGAGTTAGGCTTCAGGTTAGATTAGGTTTGAAGTTAGTTTGAGGGTGTAAGTTCAGGGCTACTGTTAGTTTTCGGATAACTGTTACAGTTGGAGTAAGCGTCAGGGTCAGGTTAGGGTGGGAGTTAAGCATAAGGTGTCCGCCTAGGGTTAGGGGTAGGTCTCTGGTTTCATTTAGGCTTCAGGTTAGGTTAGGATTGAACTTAGTTTGAGAGAGTAAGTTTAGGTCTACTGTTAGTTTTCGGGAAACTCTTATGGTTGGATTTAGCGTCAGGGCAAGGTTAGGGTTGGGGTTGAGATTAAGGTGTCCGCCTAGGGTTAGGGTTAGGTGTATGGTTTCATTTAGGCTTAAGGTTAGGTTAGGTTTGAACTTAGTTTGAGGGAGTAAGTTTAGGGCTACTGTTAGTTTTCGGGAAACTGTTATGGTTGGAGTTAGCGTCAGGGCAAGGATAGGGTTGGGGTTGAGATTAAGGTGTCCGCCTAGGGTTAGGGTTAGGTGTATGGTTTAATTTACGCTTCAGGTTAGGTTAGGTTTGAAGTTAGTTTGAGGGAGTAAGTTTAGGGCTACTGTTAGTTTTCGGTTCAGTGTTACGGTTGGAGTTAGCGTGAGGGTCAGGTTAGGGTTGGGGTTAAGCTTAAGGTGTCCGCCTAAGGTTAGGATTAGGTCTGTGGTTTGAGTTAGGCTTCAGGTTAGGATAGGTTTGAACTTAGTTTGAGGGAGTAAGTTTAGGGGTACTGTTAGTTTTCGGTTCAGTGTTATGGTTGGAGATAGCGTCAGGGCCAGGTGAGGGTTGGGGTTGAGCTTAAGGTGTCCGCCTAGGGTTAGGGTTAGGTCTATGGTTTGAGTTAGGCTTCAGGTTAGATTAGGTTTGAAGTAAGTTTGAGGGTGTAAGTTCAGGGCTACTGTTAGTTTTCGGTTAACTGTTACAGTTGGAGTAAGCGTCAGGGTCAGGTTAGTTTGGGGGTTAAGCATAAGTTGTCCGCCTAGGGTTAGGGTTAGGTCTATGACTTGATTTAGGCTTCACGTTAGGTTAGGTTTGAACTTAGTTTGAGGGAGTAAGTTTGGGGCTACTGTTAGTTTTCGGTTCAGTGTTACGGTTGGAGTTAGCGTGAGGGTTAGGTTAGGGTTGGGGTTGAGCTTATGGGGTCAGCCTAGGGTTAGGGTTAGGTCTATGGTTTGAGTTAGGCTTCAGGTTAGGTTAGGTTTGAACTTAGTTTGAGGGAGTCAGTTCAGGGCTACTCTTAGTTTTCGGTTAACTGTTACGTTTGGAGTAAGCGTCAGGGACAGGTTAGGGTGGGGGTTAAGCATAAGGTGTCCGCCTAGGGTTAGGGTTAGGTCTATGGTTTCATTTAGCCTTCAGGTTAGGTTAGGATTGAACTTAGTTTGAGGGAGTAAGTTTAGGGCTACTGTTAGTTTTCGGTTCAGTGTTACGGTTGGATTTAGCCTCAGGGTCAGGTTAGGGTTGGGGTTAAGCTTAAGGTGTCCGCCTAGGGTTAGGGTTAGGTCTATGGTTTCATTTAGGCTTCAGGTTAGGTTAGGATTGAACTTAGTTTGTGGGAGTAAGTTTAGGGCTACTGTTAGTTTTCGGTTAACTGTAACGGTTGGAGTAAGCCACAGGGTCAGGTTATGATGGGGGTTAAACATAAGGTGTCCGCCTAGGGTTAGGGTTAGGCCTATGGTTTCATTTAGGCTTCAGGTTAGGTTAGGATTGAACTTAGTTTGAGGGATTAAGTTTAGGGCTACTGTTAGTTTTCGGTTAACTGTTACAGTTGGAGTAAGCGTTAGGGTCAGGTTAGGTTTGGGGTTGAAGTTAAGGTGTCCGCCTAGGGTTAGGGTTAGGTGTACGGTTTGATTTAGGCTTCAGGTTAGGTTAGGTTTGAACTTAGTTTGAGGGAGTAAGTTTAGGGCTACTGTTAGTTTTCGGTTCAGTATTATGGTTGGAGTTAGCGTCAGGGTCAGGTTAGGGTTGGGGTTAGCTTGAGGTGTCCGCCTAGGGTTAGGGTTAGGTCCATGGTTTTATTTAGGCTCCAAATTAGGTTACGTTTGAACTTAGTTTGAGGGAGTAAGTTTAGGGCTACTGTTAGTTATCGGTTCAGTGTTACGGTTGGAGATAGCGTCAGGGTCGGGTTAGGGTTGGAGTTGAGCTTAAGGTGTCCGCCTAGGGTTAGGGTTAGGTCTGTGGTTTGATTTAGGCTTCAGGTTAGTTTACGTTTGAGCTTAGTTTGAGTGAGTAAGTTTAGGGCTACTGTTAGTTTTCGGGTAACTTTTATGGTTGGAGATAGCGTCAGGTCCGGTTATGGTTCGGGTTGAGCTTCAGGTGTCCGCCTATTGTTAGGGTTATGTCTATGATTTGAGTTAGACTTCAGGTTAGGTTAGGTTTGAACTAAGTTCGCGCAAGTAAGTTTAGGGCTACTCTTAGTTTTCGGTTCAGTGATATGGTTGGAGTTAGCCTGGAGGTCAGGTTAGGTTTGGGGTTGAGCTAAAGGTGTCCACCTAGGGTTAGGGTTAGGTGTATGGTTTGATTTATGCTTCAGGTTATGTTAGGTTTGAACTTAGTTTGAGGGAGTAAGTTTAGGGCTACTGTTAGTTTTCGGGTAACTGTTACTGTTGGAGTTAGCGTCAGGGCCATGTTAGGTTTGGGGTTGAGCTTAAGGTGTCCGCCTAGGGTTAGGGTTAGGTGTATGGTTTGATTTAGGCTTCAGGTTAGCTTAGGTTTGAACTTAGTTTGAGGGAGTAAGTTTAGGGCTACTGTTAGTTTTCGTTTAACTGTTATGGTTGGTGTAAGCGTCAGGGTCAGGTTAGGGTGGGGGTTAAGCATAAGGTGTCCGCCTAGGGTTAGGGTTAGGTCTATGGTTTCATTTAGGCTTCTGGTTTGGTTAGGATTGAACTTAGTTTGAGGGAGTAAGTTTAGGGCTACTGTTAGTTTTCGGTTCAGTGTTCCGGTTGGATTTAGCCTCAGGTTCATGTTAGGGCTGGGGTTAAGCTTAAGGTGTCCGCCTAGGGTTAGGGCTAGGTCTATTGTTTGAGTTAGGCTTCAGGTTAGGTTAGGTTTGAACTTATTTTGAGGGAGTAAGCTTAGGGCTACTGTTAGTTTTCGGTTCAGTGTTACGGTTGGAGTTAGCGTGAGGGTCAGGTTAGGGTTGGGGTTGAGCTTAAGGTGTCCGCCTAGGGTTAGGGTTAGGTGTATGATTTCATTTAGGCTTAAGGTTAGGTTAGGTTTGAACTTAGTTTGAGGGAGTAAGTTTAGGGCTACTGTTAGTTTTCGGGAAACTGTTATGGTTAGAGTTAGTGTCAGGGCAAGGTTAGGGTTGGGGTTGAGATTAAGGTGTCCGCCTAGGGTTAGGGTTAGGTGTATGGTTTAATTTACAATTAAGGTTAGGTTAGGTTTGAAGTTAGTTTGTGGGAGTAAGTTTAGGGCTACTGTTAGTTTTCGGTTCAGTGTTACAGTTGGAGTTAGCGCGAGGGTCAGGTTAGGGTTGGGGTTAAGCTTAAGGTGTCCGCCTAGGGTTAGGGTTAGGTCTGTGGTTTGAGTTAGGCTTCAGGTTAGATTAGGTTTGAAGTTAGTTTGAGGGTGTAAGTTCAGGGCTACTGTTAGTTTTCGGTTAACTGTTACAGTTGGAGTAAGCGTCAGGGTCAGGTTAGTGTGGGGGTTAAGCATAAGTTGTCCGCCTAGGGTTAGGGTTAGGTCTATGACTTGATTTAGGCTTCAGGTTAGGTGAGGTTTGAACTTAGTTTGAGGGAGTAAGTTTAGGGCTACTGTTAGTTTTCAGTTCAGTGTTACGGTTGGAGGTAGCGTGAGGGTTAGGTTAGGGTTGGGGTTGAGCTTATGGGGTCCGCCTAGGGTTAGGGTTAGGTCTATGGTTTGAGTTAGGCTTCAGGTTAGGTTAGGTTTGAAGTTAGTTTGAGGGAGTAAGCTTAGGGCTACTGTTAGTTTTCGGTTAACTGTTACAGTTGGAGTAAGCGTCAAGGTCAGGGTAGGGTGGGGGTTAAGCATAAGGTGTCCGCCTAGGGTTAGGGTTAGGTCTATGATTTGATTTAGGCTTCAGGTTAGATTAGGTTTGAACTTAGTTTGAGGGAGTCAGTTTAGGGCTACTGTTAGTTTTCGGTTAACTCTTACGGTTGGAGTAAGCGTCAGGGTCAGGTTAGGTTTGGGGTTGAGCTTAAGGTGTCCGCCAAGGGTTAGGGTTAGTTCTATGGTTTCATTTAGGCTTCAGGTTATGTTAGGTTTGAACTTAGTTTGAGGGAGTAAGTTTAGGGTTACTGTTAGTTTTCGGTTCAGTGTTACGGTTGGAGATAGCGTCATGGTCAAGTTAGGGTTGGGGTTGAGATTCAGGTGTCTGCCTAGGGTTAGGGTTAGGTCTATGGTTTGAGTTAGGCTTCAGGTAGGGTTAGGTTTGAACTTAGTTTGAGGGAGTAAGTTTAGGGCTACTGTTAGTTTTCGGTTCACTGTTACGGTTGGAGATAGCATCATGGTCAAGTTAGGGTTGGGATTAAGATTCAGGTGTCCGCCTAGGGTTAGGGTTAGGTCTATGGTTTGAGTTAGGCTTCAGGTTAGGTTAGGTATGAACTTAGTTTGAGGGAGTATGTTTAGGCCTATTTTATTTTTCGGTTCAGTGTTATGGTTGAATTTAGCCTCAGGGTCAGGTTAGGGTTGGGGTCAAGCTTAAGGTGTCCGCCTAGGGTTAGGGTTAGGTCTATTGTTTGAGTTAGGCTTCAGGTTAGGTTAGGTTTTTACTTAGTTTGAGGAAGTAAGTTTAGGGCTACTGTTAGTTTTCGGTTCAGTGTTACGGTTGGAGATAGCGTGAGGTTCAGGTTAGGGATGGGGTTGAGCTTAAGGTGTCCGCCTAGGTTTAGGGTTAGGTCTGTGGTTTGAGTTAGGCTTCAGGTTAGGTTAGGTTTGAACTTAGTTTGAGGGAGTAATTTTAGGGCTACTGTCAGTTTTCGGTTAACTGTTAAGGTTGGAGTAAGCGCCAGGGTCAGGTTAGGTTTGGGGTTGAGCTTAAGGTGTCCGCCTAGGGTTAGGGTTAGGTGTATGGTTTGATTTAGGCTTCAGGTTAGGTTAGGTTTGAACTTAGTTTGAGGGAGTAAGTTTAGGGCTACTGTTAGTTTTCGTTTAACTGTTACGGTTGGAGTAAGCGTCAGGGTCAGATTAGGGTGGCGGTTAAGCATAAGGTTTCCGCCTAGGGTTAGGGTTAGGTCTATGGTTTCATTTAGGCTTCAGGTTAGGTTAGGATTGAACTTAGTTTGAGGGAGTAAGTTTAGGGCTACTGTTAGTTTTCGGTTCACTGTTACGGTTGGAGTAAGCGTCAGGGTCAGGTTAGAGTGGGGGTTAAGCATAAGGTGTCCGCATAGGGTTAGGGTTAGGTCTATGGGTTCATTTAGGCTTCAGGTTAGGTTAGGATTGAACTTAGTTTGAGGGTGTAAGTTTAGAGCTACTGTTAGTTTTCGGTTCAGTGTTACGTTTGGAGTTAGCGTTAGGGTCCGGTTAAGGTTGGGGTTGAGCTTAAGGTGTCCCCCTAGGTTTAGGGTTAGGTTTGTGATTTGAGTTAGGCTTCAGGTTAGGTTAGGTTTGAACTTAGTTTTAGGGAGAAAGTTTAGGACTACTGTTAGTTTTCGGTTCAGTGTTACGGTTGGAGATAGCGTCAGGGTCAGGTTAGGGTTGGGGTTGAGCTTCAGGTGTCGGCCTAGGTTTAGGGTTAGGTCTATGGTTTGAGTTAAGCTTCAGGATAGGTTAGGTTTGAACTTAGTTTGAGGGAGTAAGTTTAGGGTTATTGTTAGTTTTCGGTTCAGTGTTACGGTTGGAGTTAGCGTGAGGGTCAGGTTAGGGTTGGGTTTGAGCTTCAGGTGTCCGCCTAGGGTTAGGGTTAGTTGTATGGTTTAATTTACGCTTCAGGTTAGGTTAGGTTTGAACTTCGTTTGAGGGAGTAAGTTTAGGGCTACTGTTAGTTTTCGGTTCAGTGTTACGGTTGGAGATAGCGTCAGGGTCAGGTTAGTGTTGGGTTTGAGCTTCAGGTGTCCGCCTATTGTTAGGGTAATGTCTATGATTTGAGTTAGGCTTCAGGTTAGGTTAGGTTTGAACTTAGTTTGAGCGAGTAAGTTTAGGGCTACTCTTAGTTTTCGGTTCAGTGATATGGTTGGAGTTAGCCTGGAGGTAAGGTGAGGGTTGGGGTTGAGCTTAAGGTGTCCGCCTAGGGTTAGGGTTAGGTGTATGGTTTGATTTAGGCTTCAGGTTAGGTTAGGTTTGAACTTAGTTTGAGGGAGTAAGTTTAGGGCTACTCTTAGTTTTCGGGAAACTGTTACGGTTGGAGTTAGCGTGAGGGCCAGGTTAGGGTTGGGGTTAAGATTAAGATGTCAGCCTACGGTTAGGTTTAGGTGTTTGGTTTGATTTAGGCTTCAGGTTAGGTTAGGTTTGAAGTTAGTTTGATGGAGTAAGTTTAGGGCTACTGTTAGTTTTCGGTTAACTGTTACAGTTGGAGTAAGCGTCAGGGTCAGGGTAGGGTGGGGGTTAAGCATAAGGTGTCCGCCTAGGGTTAGGGTTAGGTCTATGATTTGATTTAATCTTCAGGTTAGATTAGGTTTGAACTTAGTTTGAGGGAGTCAGTTTAGGGCTACTGTTAGTTTTCGGTTAACTGTTACGGTTGGAGTAAGCGTCAGGGTCAGGTTAGCTTTGGGGTTGAGCATAAGGTGTCTGCCTAGGGTTAGGGTTAGGTCCATGGTTTGAGTTAGGCTTCAGGTTAGGTTAGGTTTGAACTTAGTTTGAGGGAGTAAGTTTAGGCCTATTGTATTTTTCGGTTCAGTGTTACAGTTGAATTTAGCCTCAGGGTCAGGTTAGGGTTGGGGTCAAGCTTAAGGTGTCCGCCTAGGGTTAGGGTTAGGTGTATGGTTTGATTTAGGCTTCAGGTTAGGTTAGGTTTGAACTTAGTTTGAGGGAGTAAGTTTAGGGCTACTGTTAGTTTTCATTTAACTGTTATGGTTGGAGAAAGAGTCAGGGTCAGGTTAGGGTGGGGGTTAAGCATAAGGTATCCGCCTATGGTTAGTGTTAGTTCTATGGTTTCATTTAGGCTTCTGGTTAGGTTAGTATTGAACTTAGTTTGAGGGAGTAAGTTTAGGGCTACTGTTAGTTTTCGGTTCAGTGTTCCGGTTGGATTTAGCCTCAGGTTCAGGTTAGGGCTGGGGTTAACCTTAAGGTGTCCACCTAGGGTTAGGGCTAGGTCTATTGTTTGAGTTAGGCTTCAGGTTAGGTTAGGTTTGAACTTAGTTTGAGGGAGTAAGTTTAGGGCTACTGTTAATTTTCGGTTCAGTGTTACGGTTGGAGTTAGCGTGAGGGTCAGGTTATGGTTGGGGTTGAGCTTAAGGTGTCTGCCTAGGGTTAGGGTTAGGTCTGTGGTTTGAGTTAGTCTTCTCGTTAGGTTAGGTTTGAACTTAGTTTGAGAGAGTAAGTTTAGGGCTACTGTTAGTTTTCGGTTCAGTGTTACGGTTGGAGATAGCGTCATGGTCAAGTTAGGGTTGGGGTTGAGATTCAGGTGTCTGCCTAGGGTTAGGGTTAGGTCTATGGTTTGAATTAGGCTTCAGGTTAGGTTAGGTTTGAACTTAGTTTGAGGGAGTATGTTTAGGCCTATTTAATTTTTCGGTTCAGTGTTATGGTTGAATTTAGCCTCAGGTTCAGGTTAGGGTTGGGGTCAAGCTTAAGGTGTCCGCCTAGGGTTAGGGTTAGGTCTATTGTTTGAGTTAGGCTTCAGGTTAGGTTAGGTTTGAACTTAGTTTGAGGGAGTAAGTTTAGGGCTACTGTTAGTTTTCGGTTCAGTGTTACGGTTGGAGATAGCGTGAGGGTCAGGTTAGGGATGGGGTTGAGCTTAAGGTGTCCGCCTAGGTTTAGGGTTAGGTCTGTGGTTTGAGTTAGGCTTCAGGTTAGGTTAGGTTTGAACTTAGTTTGAGGGAGTAATTTTAGGGCTACTGTCAGTTTTCGGTTAACTGTTAAGGTTGGAGTAAGCGCCAGGGTCAGGTTAGGTTTGGGGTTGAGCTTAAGGTGTCCGCCTATTGTTAGGGTTATGTCTATGATTTGAGTTAGGCTTCAGGTTAGGTTAGGTTTGAACTTAGTTTGAGCGAGTTAGTTTAGGGCTACTCTTAGTTTTCGGTTCAGTGATATGGTTGGAGTTAGCCTGGAGGTCAGGTTAGGGTTGGGGTTGAGCTTAAGGTGTCCGCCTAGGTTTAGGGTTAGGAGTATGGTTTGATTTTGGCTTCAGGTTAGGATAGGTTTGAAGTTAGTTTCAGGGAGTAAGTTTAGGGCTACTGTTAGTTTTCGGTTAACTGTTATAGCTGGAGTAAGTGTCAGGGTCAGGTTAGGGTGGGGGTTAAGCATAAGGTGTCCGCCTAGGGTTAGGGTTAGGTCTATGGGTTCATTTAGGCTTCAGGTTAGGTTAGGATTGAACTTAGTTTGAGGGTGTAAGTTTAGAGCTACTGTTAGTTTTCGGTTCAGTGTTACGTTTGGAGTTAGCGTTAGGGTCCGGTTAAGGTTGGGGTTGAGCTTAAGGTGTCCCCCTAGGTTTAGGGTTAGGTTTGTGATTTGAGTTAGGCTTCAGGTTAGGTTAGGTTTGAACTTAGTTTTAGGGAGAAAGTTTAGGACTACTGTTAGTTTTCGGTTCAGTGTTACGGTTGGAGATAGTGTCAGGGTCAGGTTAGGGTTGGGGTTGAGCTTCAGGTGTCGGCCTAGGTTTAGGGTTAGGTCTATGGTTTGAGTTAAGCTTCAGGATAGGTTAGGTTTGAACTTAGTTTGAGGGAGTAAGTTTAGGGTTATTGTTAGTTTTCGGTTCAGTGTTACGGTTGGAGTTAGTGTGAGGGTCAGGTTAGGGTTGGGTTTGAGCTTCAGGTGTCCGCCTAGGGTTAGGGTTAGGTGTATGGTTTAATTTACGCTTCAGGTTAGGTTAGGTTTGAACTTCGTTTGAGGGAGTAAGTTTAGGGCTACTGTTAGTTTTCGGTTCAGTGTTACTGTTGGAGATAGCGTCAGGGTCAGGTTAGTGTTGGGTTTGAGCTTCAGGTGTCCGCCTATTGTTAGGGTAATGTCTATGATTTGAGTTAGGCTTCAGGTTAGGTTAGGTTTGAACTTAGTTTGAGCGAGTAAGTTTAGGGCTACTCTTAGTTTTCGGTTCAGTGATATGGTTGGAGTTAGCCTGGAGGTAAGGTGAGGGTTGGGGTTGAGCTTAAGGTGTCCGCCTAGGGTTAGGGTTAGGTGTATGGTTTGATTTAGGCTTCAGGTTAGGTTAGGTTTGAACTTAGTTTGAGGGAGTAAGTTTAGGGCTACTCTTAGTTTTCGGGAAACTGTTACGGTTGGAGTTAGCGTGAGGGCCAGGTTAGGGTTGGGGTTAAGATTAAGATGTCAGCCTACGGTTAGGTTTAGGTGTTTGGTTTGATTTAGGCTTCAGGTTAGGTTAGGTTTGAAGTTAGTTTGATGGAGTAAGTTTAGGGCTACTGTTAGTTTTCGGTTAACTGTTACAGTTGGAGTAAGCGTCAGGGTCAGGGTAGGGTGGGGGTTAAGCATAAGGTGTCCGCCTAGGTTTAGGGTTAGGTCTATGATTTGATTTAATCTTCAGGTTAGATTAGGTTTGAACTTAGTTTGAGGGAGTCAGTTTAGGGCTACTGTTAGTTTTCGGTTAACTGTTACAGTTGGAGTAAGCGTCAGGGTCAGGTTAGCTTTGGGGTTGAGCATAAGGTGTCTGCCTAGGGTTAGGGTTAGGTCCATGGTTTGAGTTAGGCTTCAGGTTAGGTTAGGTTTGAACTTAGTTTGAGGGAGTAAGTTTAGGCCTATTGTATTTTTCGGTTCAGTGTTACAGTTGAATTTAGCCTCAGGGTCAGGTTAGGGTTGGGGTCAAGCTTAAGGTGTCCGCCTAGGGTTAGGGTTAGGTGTATGGTTTGATTTAGGCTTCAGGTTAGGTTAGGTTTGAACTTAGTTTGAGGGAGTAAGTTTAGGGCTACTGTTAGTTTTCATTTAACTGTTATGGTTGGAGAAAGAGTCAGGGTCAGGTTAGGGTGGGGGTTAAGCATAAGGTATCCGCCTATGGTTAGTGTTAGTTCTATGGTTTCATTTAGGCTTCTGGTTAGGTTAGTATTGAACTTAGTTTGAGGGAGTAAGTTTAGGGCTACTGTTAGTTTTCGGTTCAGTGTTCCGGTTGGATTTAGCCTCAGGTTCAGGTTAGGGCTGGGGTTAACCTTAAGGTGTCCACCTAGGGTTAGGGCTAGGTCTATTGTTTGAGTTAGGCTTCAGGTTAGGTTAGGTTTGAACTTAGTTTGAGGGAGTAAGTTTAGGGCTACTGTTAATTTTCGGTTCAGTGTTACGGTTGGAGTTAGCGTGAGGGTCAGGTTATGGTTGGGGTTGAGCTTAAGGTGTCTGCCTAGGGTTAGGGTTAGGTCTGTGGTTTGAGTTAGGCTTCTCGTTAGGTTAGGTTTGAACTTAGTTTGAGAGAGTAAGTTTAGGGCTACTGTTAGTTTTCGGTTCAGTGTTACGGTTGGAGATAGCGTCATGGTCAAGTTAGGGTTGGGGTTGAGATTCAGGTGTCTGCCTAGGGTTAGGGTTAGGTCTATGGTTTGAATTAGGCTTCAGGTTAGGTTAGGTTTGAACTTAGTTTGAGGGAGTATGTTTAGGCCTATTTAATTTTTCGGTTCAGTGTTATGGTTGAATTTAGCCTCAGGTTCAGGTTAGGGTTGGGGTCAAGCTTAAGGTGTCCGCCTAGGGTTAGGGTTAGGTCTATTGTTTGAGTTAGGCTTCAGGTTAGGTTAGGTTTGAACTTAGTTTGAGGGAGTAAGTTTAGGGCTACTGTTAGTTTTCGGTTCAGTGTTACGGTTGGAGATAGCGTGAGGGTCAGGTTAGGGATGGGGTTGAGCTTAAGGTGTCCGCCTAGGTTTAGGGTTAGGTCTGTGGTTTGAGTTAGGCTTCAGGTTAGGTTAGGTTTGAACTTAGTTTGAGGGAGTAATTTTAGGGCTACTGTCAGTTTTCGGTTAACTGTTAAGGTTGGAGTAAGCGCCAGGGTCAGGTTAGGTTTGGGGTTGAGCTTAAGGTGTCCGCCTATTGTTAGGGTTATGTCTATGATTTGAGTTAGGCTTCAGGTTAGGTTAGGTTTGAACTTAGTTTGAGCGAGTTAGTTTAGGGCTACTCTTAGTTTTCGGTTCAGTGATATGGTTGGAGTTAGCCTGGAGGTCAGGTTAGGGTTGGGGTTGAGCTTAAGGTGTCCGCCTAGGTTTAGGGTTAGGAGTATGGTTTGATTTTGGCTTCAGGTTAGGATAGGTTTGAAGTTAGTTTCAGGGAGTAAGTTTAGGGCTACTGTTAGTTTTCGGTTAACTGTTATAGCTGGAGTAAGTGTCAGGGTCAGGTTAGGGTGGGGGTTAAGCATAAGGTGTCCGCCTAGGGTTAGGGTTAGGTCTATGGTTTCATTTAGGCTTCAGGTTAGGTTAGGATTGAACTTAGTTTGAGGGAGTAAGTTTAGGGCTACTGTTAGTTTTCGGGAAACTGTTATGGTTGGAGTTAGCGTCAGGTCAAGGTTAGGGTTGGGGTTGAGATTAAGGTGTCCGCCTAGGGTTAGGGTTAGGTGTATGGTTTCATTTAGGCTTAAGGTTAGGTTAGGTTTGAAGTTAGTTTGATGGAGTAAATTTAGGGCTACTGTTAGTTTTCGGAAAACTGTTACGTTTGGAGTTAGCGTGAGGGCCAGGTTAGGGTTGGGGTTAAGCATAAGGTGTCAGCCTAGGGTTAGGGCTAGGTCTATTGTTTGAGTTAGGCTTCAGGTTAGGTTAGGTTTGAACTTATTTTGAGGGAGTAAGTTTAGGGCTACTGTTAGTTTTCGGTTCAGTGTTACGGTTGGAGATAGCGTCAGGGTCTGGTTAGGGTTGTGGTTGAGTTTCAGGTGTCCGCCTAGGGTTAGGGTTAGGTCTATGGTTTGTGTTAGGCTTCAAGTTAGGTTAGGTTTGACGTTAGTTTGAGGGAGTAAGTTTAGGGCTACTGTTAGTTTTCGGGTAACTGTTACAGTTGGAGTAAGCGTCAGGGTCAGGGTAGGGTGGGGGTTAAGCATAAGGTGTCCGCCTAGGGTTAGGGTTAGGTCTATGATTTGATTTAGGCTTCAGGTTAGATTAGGTTTGAACTTAGTTTGAGGGAGTAATTTTAGGGCTACTGTCAGTTTTCGGTTAACTGTTAAGGTTGGAGTAAGCGCCAGGGTCAGGTTAGGTTTGGGGTTGAGCTTAAGGTGTCCGCCTATTGTTAGGGTTATGTCTATGATTTGAGTTAGGCTTCAGGTTAGGTTAGGTTTGAACTTAGTTTGAGCGAGTAAGTTTAGGGCTACTCTTAGTTTTCGGTTCAGTGATATGGTTGGAGTTAGCCTGGAGGTCAGGTTAGGGTTGGGGTTGAGCTTAAGGTGTCCGCCTAGGTTTAGGGGAAGGAGTATGGTTTGATTTTGGCTTCAGGTTAGGTTAGGTTTGAACTTAGTTTGAGGGAGTAAGTTTAGGCCTATTGTATTTTTCGGTTCAGTGTTACGGTTGAATTTAGCCTCAGGGTCAGGTTAGGGTTGGGGTCAAGCTTAAGGTGTCCGCCTAGGGTTAGGTTTAGGTCTATTGTTTGAGTTAGGCTTCAGGTTAGGTTAGGTTTGAACTTAGTTTGAGGAAGTAAGTTTAGGGCTACTGTTAGTTTTCGGTTCAGTGTTACGTTTGGAGTTAGCGTGAGGGTCAGGTTAGGGTTGGGGTTGAGCTTAAGGTGTCCGCCTAGGGTTAGGGTTAGGTCTATTGTTTGAGTTAGGCTTCAGGTTAGGTTAGGGTTGAACTTAGTTTGAGGGAGTAAGTTTAGGGCTACTGTTAGTTTTCGGTTCAGTGTTACGGTTGGAGATAGCATCAGGGTCAGTTTAGGGTTGGGGTTGAGCTTCCGGTATCCGCCTATTGTTAGGGTTATGTCTATGATTTGAGTTAGGCTTCAGGTTAGGTTAGGTTTGAACTTAGTTTGAGCGAGTAAGTTTAGGGCTACTCTTAGTTTTCGGTTCAGTGATATGGTTGGAGTTAGCCTGGAGGTCAGGTTAGGGTTGGGGTTGAGCTTAAGGTGTCCGCCTAGGTTTAGGTTTAGGAGTATGGTTTGATTTTGGCTTCAGGTTAGGTTAGGTTTGAAGTTAGTTTCAGGGAGTAAGTTTAGGGCTACTGTTAGTTTTCGGTTAACTGTTACAGTTGGAGTAATTGTCAGGGTCAGGTTAGGGTGGGCGTTAAGCATAAGGTGTCCGCCTAGGGTTAGGGTTAGGTCTATGGTTTCATTTAGGCTTCAGGTTAGGTTAGGATTGAACTTAGTTTGAGGGAGTAAGTTTAGGGCTACTGTTAGTTTTCGGGAAACTGTTATGGTTGGAGTTAGCGTCAAGTCAAGGTTAGGGTTGGGGTTGAGATTAAGGTGTACGCCTAGGGTTAGGGTTAGGTGTATGGTTTCATTTAGGCTTAAGGTTAGGTTAGGTTTGAAGTTAGTTTGATGGAGTAAATTTAGGGCTACTGTTAGTTTTCGGGAAACTGTTACGTTTGGAGTTAGCGTGAGGGCCAGGTTAGGGTTGGGGTTAAGCATAAGGTGTCAGCCTAGGGTTAGGGCTAGGTCTATTGTTTGAGTTAGGCTTCAGGTTAGGTTAGGTTTGAACTTATTTTGAGGGAGTAAGTTTAGGGCTACTGTTAGTTTTCGGTTCAGTGTTACGGTTGGAGATAGCGTCAGGGTCTGGTTAGGGTTGTGGTTGAGTTTCAGGTGTCCGCCTAGGGTTAGGGTTAGTTCTATGGTATGTGTTAGGCTTCAAGTTAGGTTAGGTTTGACGTTAGTTTGAGGGAGTAAGTTTAGGGCTACTGTTAGTTTTCGGGTAACTGTTACAGTTGGAGTAAGCATCAGGGTCAGGGTAGGGTGGGGGTTAAGCATAAGGTGTCCGCCTAGGGTTAGGGTTAGGTCTATGATTTGATTTAGGCTTCAGGTCAGATTAGGTTTGAACTTAGTTTGAGGGAGTCAGTTTAGGGCTACTGTTAGTTTTCGGTTAACTGTTACGGTTGGAGTAAGCGTCAGGGTCAGGTTAGGTTTGGGGTTGAGCTTAAGGTGTCCGCCTAGGGTTAGGGTTAGGTCTATGGTTTCATTTAGGCTTCAGGTTAGGTTAGGTTTGAACTTAGGTTGAGGGAGTAAGTTTAGGGCTACTGTTAGTTTTCGGTTCAGTGTTACGGTTGGAGATAGCGTCATGGCCAAGTTAGGGTTGGGGTTGAGATTCAGGTGTCTGCCTAGGGTTAGGGTTAGGTCTATGGTTTGAGTTAGGCTTCAGGTTAGGTTAGGTTTGAACTTAGTTTGAGGGAGTCAGTTTAGGGCTACTGTTAGTTTTCGGTTCACTGTTACGGTTGGAGTAAGCGTCAGGGTCAGGTTAGAGTGGGGGTTAAGCATAAGGTGTCCGCATAGGGTTAGGGTTAGGTCTATGGGTTCATTTAGGCTTCAGGTTAGGTTAGGATTGAACTTACTTTGAGGGTGTAAGTTTAGAGCTACTGTTAGTTTTCGGTTCAGTGTTACGTTTGGAGTTAGCGTTAGGGTCCGGTTAAGGTTGGGGTTGAGCTTAAGGTGTCCCCCTAGGTTTAGGGTTAGGTCTGTGATTTGAGTGAGGCTTCAGGTTAGGTTAGGTTTGAACTTAGTTTTAGGGAGAAAGTTTAGGACTACTGTTAGTTTTCGGTTCAGTGTTACGGTTGGAGATAGCGTCAGGGTCAGGTTAGGGTTGGGGTTGAGCTTCAGGTGTCGGCCTAGGTTTAGGGTTAGGTCTATGGTTTGAGTTAGTCTTCAGCTTAGGTTAGGTTTGAACTTAGTTTGAGGGAGTAAGTTTAGGGTTACTGTTAGTTTTCGGTTCAGTGTTACGGTTGGAGTTAGCGTGAGGGTCAGGTTAGGGTTGGGTTTGAGCTTCAGGTGTCCGCCTAGGGTTAGGGTTAGGTGTATGGTTTCATTTAGGCTTCCTGTTAGGTTAGGTTTGAACTTCGTTTGAGGGAGTAAGTTTAGGGCTACTGTTAGTTTTCGGTTCAGTGTTACGGTTGGAGATAGCGTCAGGGTCAGGTTAATGTTGGGGTTGAGCTTCAGGTGTCCGCCTATTGTTAGGGTAATGTCTATGATTTGAGTTAGGCTTCAGGTTAGGTTAGATTTGAACTTAGTTTGAGCGAGTAAGTTTAGGGCTACTCTTTGTTTTCGGTTCAGTGATATGGTTGGAGTAAGCCTGGAGGTAAGGTTAGGGTTGGGGTTGAGATTAAGGTGTCCGCCTAGGGTTAGGGTTAGGTGTATGGTTTAATTTAGGCTTCAGGTTAGGTTAGGTTTGAACTTCGTTTGAGGGAGTAAGTTTAGGGCTACTGTTAGTTTTCGGTTCAGTGTTACGGTTGGAGATAGCGTCAGGGTCAGGTTAATGTTGGGGTTGAGCTTCAGCTGTCCGCCTATTGTTAGGGTAATGTCTATGATTTGAGTAAGGCTTCAGGTTAGGTTAGATTTGAACTTAGTTTGAGCGAGTAAGTTTAGGGCTACTCGTTGTTTTCGGTTCAGTGATATGGTTGGAGTAAGCCTGGAGGTAAGGTTAGGGTTGGGGTTGAGCTTAAGGTGTCCGCCTAGGGTTAGGGTTAGGTGTATGGTTTGATTTAGGCTTCAGGTTAGGTTAGGTTTGAACTTAGTTTGAGGGAGTAAGTTTAGGGCTACTGTTAGTTTTCGGGAAACTGTTACGGTTGGAGTTAGCGTGAGGGCCAGGTTAGGGTTGGGGTTAAGATTAAGATGTCAGCCTAGGGTTAGGGTTAGGTGTTTGGTTTGATTTAGGCTTCAGGTTAGGTTAGGTTTGAAGTTAGTTTGATGGAGTAAGTTTAGGGCTACTGTTAGTTTTCGGTTAACTGTTACAGTTGGAGTAAGCGTCAGGGTAAGGGTAGGGTGGGGGTTAAGCATAAGGTGTCCGCCTAGGGTTAGGGTTAGGTCTATGATTTGATTTAGGCTTCAGGTTAGATTAGGTTTGAACTTAGTTTGAGGGAGTCAGTTTAGGGCTACTGTTAGTTTTCGGTTAACTGTTACGGTTGGAGTAAGCGTCAGGGTCAGGTTAGGTTTGGGGTTGAGCATAAGGTGTCTGCCTAGGGTTAGGGTTAGGTCCATGGTTTGAGTTAGGCTTCAGGTTAGGTTAGGTTTGAACTTAGTTTGAGGGAGTAAGTTTAGGCCTATTGTATTTTTCGGTTCAGTGTTATGGTTGAATTTAGCCTCAGGGTCAGGTTAGGGTTGGGGTCAAGCTTAAGGTGTCCGCCTAGGGTTAGGGTTAGGTGTATGGTTTGATTTAGGCTTCAGGTTAGGTTAGGTTTGAACTTAGTTTGAGGGAGTAAGTTTAGGGCTACTGTTAGTTTTCATTTAACTGTTATGGTTGGAGTAAGAGTCAGGGTCAGGTTAGGGTGGGGGTTAAGCATAAGGTATCCGCCTAGGGTTAGGGTTAGTTCTATGGTTTCATTTAGGCTTCTGGTTAGGTTAGCATTGAACTTAGTTTGAGGGAGTAAGTTTAGGGCTACTGTTAGTTTTCGGTTCAGTGTTCCGGTTGGATTTAGCCTCAGGTTCAGGTTAGGGCTGGGGTTAACCTTAAGGTGTCCGCCTAGGGTTAGGGCTAGGTCTATTGTTTGAGTTAGGCTTCTCGTTAGGTTAGGTTTGAACTTAGTTTGAGGGAGTAAGTTTAGGGCTACTGTTAGTTTTCGGTTCAGTGTTACGGTTGGAGATAGCGTCATGGTCAAGTTAGGGTTGGGGTTGAGATTCAGGTGTCTGCCTAGGGTTAGGGATAGGTCTATGGTTTGAGTTAGGCTTCAGGTTAGGTTAGGTTTGAACCTAGTTTGAGGGAGTATGTTTAGGCCTATTTAATTTTTCGGTTCAGTGTTATGGTTGAATTTAGCCTCAGGTTCAGGTTAGGGTTGGGGTCAAGCTTAAGGTGTCCGCCTGGGGTTAGGGTTAGGTCTATTGTTTGAGTTAGGCTTCAGGTTAGGTTAGGTTTGAACTTAGTTTGAGGGAGTAAGTTTAGGGCTACTGTTAGTTTTCGGTTCAGTGTTACGGTTGTAGATAGCGTGAGGGTCAGGTTAGGGATGGGGTTGAGCTTAAGGTGTCCGCCTACGTTTAGGGTTAGGTCTGTGGTTTGAGTTAGGCTTCAGGTTAGGTTAGGTTTGAACTTAGTTTGAGGGAGTAATTTTAGGGCTACTGTCAGTTTTCGGTTAACTGTTAAGGTTGGAGTAAGCGCCAGGGTCAGGTTAGGTTTGGGGTTGAGCTTAAGGTGTCCGCATATTGTTAGGGTTATGTCTATGATTTGAGTTAGGCTTCAGGTTAGGTTAGGTTTGAACTTAGTTTGAGCGAGTAAGTTTAGGGCTACTCTTAGTTTTCGGTTCAGTGATATGGTTGGAGTTAGCCTGGAGGTCAGGTTAGGGTTGGGGTTGAGCTTAAGGTGTCCGCCTAGGTTTAGGGTTAGGAGTATGGTTTGATTTTGGCTTCAGGTTAGGTTAGGTTTGAACTTAGTTTGAGGGAGTAAGTTTAGGCCTATTGTGTTTTTCGGTTAACTGTTACAGCTGGAGTAAGTGTCAGGGTCAGGTTAGGGTGGGGGTTAAGAATAAGGTGTCCGCCTAGGGTTAGGGTTAGGTCTATGGTTTCATTTAGGCTTCAGGTTAGGTTAGGATTGAACTTAGTTTGAGGGAGTAAGTTTAGAGCTACTGTTAGTTTTCGGGAAACTGTTATGGTTGTAGTTAGCGTCAGGTCAAGGTTAGGGTTGGGGTTGAGATTAAGGTGTCCGCCTAGGGTTAGGGTTAGGTGTATGGTTTCATTTAGGCTTAAGGTTAGGTTAGGTTTGAAGTTAGTTTGATGGAGTAAATTTAGGGCTACTGTTAGTTTTCGGGAAACTGTTACGTTTGGAGTTAGCGTGAGGGCCAGGTTAGGGTTGGGGTTAAGCATAAGGTGTCAGCCTAGGGTTAGGGCTAGGTCTATTGTTTGAGTTAGGCTTCAGGTTAGGTTAGGTTTGAACTTATTTTGAGGGAGTAAGTTTAGGGCTACTGTTAGTTTTCGGTTCAGTGTTACGGTTGGAGATAGCGTCAGGGTCTGGTTAGGGTTGTGGTTGAGTTTCAGGTGTCCGCCTAGGGTTAGGGTTAGGTCTATGGTTTGTGTTAGGCTTCAAGTTAGGTTAGGTTTGACGTTAGTTTGAGGGAGTAAGTTTAGGGCTAATGTTAGTTTTCGGGTAACTGTTACAGTTGGAGTAAGCGTCAGGGTCAGGGTAGGGTGGGGGTTAAGCATAAGGTGTCCGCCTAGGGTTAGGGTTAGGTCTATGATTTGATTTAGGCTTCAGGTTAGATTAGGTTTGAACTTAGTTTGAGGGAGTCAGTTTAGGGCTACTGTTAGTTTTCGGTTCACTGATACGGTTGGAGTAAGCGTCAGGGTCAGGTTAGAGTGGGGGTTAAGCATAAGGTGTCCGCATAGGGTTAGGGCTAGGTCTATGGGTTCATTTAGGCTTCAGGTTAGGTTAGGATTGAACTTAGTTTGAGGGTGTAAGTTTAGAGCTACTGTTAGTTTTCGGTTCAGTGTTACGTTTGGAGTTAGCGTTAGGGTCCGGTTAAGGTTGGGGTTGAGCTTAAGGTGTCCGCCTAGGGTTAGGGTTAGGTCTGTGGTTTGAGTTAGGCTTCTCGTTAGGTTAGGTTTGAACTTAGTTTGAGGGAGTAAGTTTAGGGCTACTGTTAGTTTTCGGTTCAGTGTTACGGTTGGAGATAGCGTCATGGTCAAGTTAGGGTTGGGATTAATATTCAGGTGTCCGCCTAGGGTTAGGGTAAGGTCTATGGTTTGAGTTAGGCTTCAGGTTAGGTTAGGTTTGAACTTAGTTTGAGGGAGTATGTTTACGCCTATTTTATTTTTCGGTTCAGTGTTATGGTTGAATTTAGCCTCAGGGTCAGGTTAGGGTTGGGGTCAAGCTTAAGGTGTCTGCCTAGGGTTAGGGTTAGGTCTATTGTTTGAGTTAGGCTTCAGGTTAGGTTAGGTTTGAACTTAGTTTGAGGGAGTAAGTTTAGGGCTACTGTTAGTTTTCGGTTCAGTGTTACGGTTGGAGATAGCGTGAGGGTCAGGTTAGGGATGGGGTTGAGCTTAAGGTGTCCGCCTAGGTTTAGGGTTAGGTCTGTGGTTTGAGTTAGGCTTCAGGTTAGGTTAGGTTTGAACTTAGTTTGAGGGAGTAAGTTTAGGGCTACTCTTAGTTTTCGGGAAACTGTTACGGTTGGAGTTAGCGTGAGGGCCAGGTTAGGGTTGGGGTTAAGATTAAGATGTCAGCCTAGGGTTAGGCTTAGGTGTTTGGTTTGATTTAGGCTTCAGGTTAGGTTAGGTTTGAAGTTAGTTTGATGGAGTAAGTTTAGGGCTACTGTTAGTTTTCGGTTAACTGTTACAGTTGGAGTAAGCGTCAGGGTCAGGGTAGGGTGGGGGTTAAGCATAAGGTGTCCGCCTAGGGTTAGGGTTAGGTCTATGATTTGATTTAATCTTCAGGTTAGATTAGGTTTGAACTTAGTTTGAGGGAGTCAGTTTAGGGCTACTGTTAGTTTTCGGTTAACTGTTACGGTTGGAGTAAGCGTCAGGGTCAGGTTAGCTTTGGGGTTGAGCATAAGGTGTCTGCCTAGGGTTAGGGTTAGGTCCATGGTTTGAGTTAGGCTTCAGGTTAGGTTAGGTTTGAACTTAGTTTGAGGGAGTAAGTTTAGGCCTATTGTATTTTTCGGTTCAGTGTTATGGTTGAATTTAGCCTCAGGGTCAGGTTAGGGTTGGGCTCAAGCTTAAGGTGTCCGCCTAGGGTTAGGGTTAGGTGTATGGTTTGATTTAGGCTTCAGGTTAGGTTAGGTTTGAACTTAGTTTGAGGGAGTAAGTTTAGGGCTACTGTTAGTTTTCATTTAACTGTTATGGTTGGAGTAAGAGTCAGGGTCAGGTTAGGGTGGGGGTTAAGCATAAGGTATCCGCCTAGGGTTAGTGTTAGTTCTATGGTTTCATTTAGGCTTCTGGTTAGGTTAGCATTGAACTTAGTTTGAGGGAGTAAGTTTAGGGCTACTGTTAGTTTTCGGTTCAGTGTTCCGGTTGGATTTAGCCTCAGGTTCAGGTTAGGGCTGGGGTTAACCTTAAGGTGTCCACCTAGGGTTAGGGCTAGGTCTATTGTTTGAGTTAGGCTTCAGGTTAGGTTAGGTTTGAACTTAGTTTGAGGGAGTAAGTTTAGGGCTACTGTTAGTTTTCGGTTCAGTGTTACGGTTGGAGATAGCGTCATGGTCAAGTTAGGGTTGGCGTTGAGATTCAGGTGTCTGCCTAGGGTTAGGGTTAGGTCTATGGTTTGAATTAGGCTTCAGGTTAGGTTAGGTTTGAACTTAGTTTGAGGGAGTATGTTTAGGCCTATTTTATTTTTCGGTTCAGTGTTATGGTTGAATTTAGCCTCAGGTTCAGGTTAGGGTTGGGGTCAAGCTTAAGGTGTCCGACTAGGGTTAGGGTTAGGTCTATTGTTTGAGTTAGGCTTCAGGTTAGGTTAGGTTTGAACTTAGTTTGAGGGAGTAAGTTTAGGGCTACTGTTAGTTTTCATTTAACTGTTATGGTTGGAGTAAGAGTCAGGGTCAGGTTAGGGTGGGGGTTAAGCATAAGGTATCCGCCTAGGGTTAGGTTTAGTTCTATGGTTTCATTTAGGCTTCTGGTTAGGTTAGCATTGAACTTAGTTTGAGGGAGTAAGTTTAGGGCTACTGTTAGTTTTCGGTTCAGTGTTCCGGTTGGATTTAGTCTCAGGTTCAGGTTAGGGCTGGGGTTAACATTAAGGTGTCCGCCTAGGGTTAGGGCTAGGTCTATTGTTTGAGTTAGGCTTCAGGTTAGGTTAGGTTTGAACTTAGTTTGAGGGAGTAAGTTTAGGGCTACTGTTATTTTTCGGTTCAGTGTTACGGTTGGAGTTAGCGTGAGGGTCAGGTTAGGGTTGGGGTTGAGCTTAAGGTGTCCGCCTATGGTTAGGGTTAGGTCTGTGGTTTGAGTTAGGCTTCTCGTTAGGTTAGGTTTGAACTTAGTTTGAGGGAGTTAGTTTAGGGCTACTGTTAGTTTTCGGTTCAGTGTTACGGTTGGAGATAGCGTCATGGTCAAGTTAGGGTTGGGGTTGAGATTCAGGTGTCTGCCTAGGGTTAGGGATAGGTCTATGGTTTGAGTTAGGCTTCAGGTTAGGTTAGGTTTGAACTTAGTTTGAGGGAGTATGTTTAGGCCTATTTTATTTTTCGGTTCAGTGTTATGGTTGAATTTAGCCTCAGGTTCAGGTTAGGGTTGGGGTCAAGCTTAAGGTGTCCGCCTAGGGTTAGGTTTAGGTCTATTGTTTGAGTTAAGCTTCAGGTTAGGTTAGGTTTGAACTTAGTTTGAGGGAGTAAGTTTAAGGCTACTGTTTGTTTTCGGTTCAGTGTTACGGTTGGAGATAGCGTGAGGGTCAGGTTAGGGATGGGTTTGAGCTTAAGGTGTCCGCCTAGGTTTAGGGTTAGGTCTGTGGTTTGAGTTAGGCTTCAGGTTAGGTTAGGTTTGAACTTAGTTTGAGGGAGTAATTTTAGGGCTACTGTCAGTTTTCGGTTAACTGTTAAGGTTGGAGTAAGCGCCAGGGTCAGGTTAGGTTTCTGGTTGAGCTTAAGGTGTCCGCCTATTGTTAGGGTTATGTCTATGATTTGAGTTAGGCTTCAGGTTAGTTTAGGTTTGAACTTAGTTTGAGCGAGCAAGTTTAGGGCTACTCTTAGTTTTCGGTTCAGTGATATGGTTGGAGTTAGCCTGGAGGTCAGGTTAGGGTTGGGGTTGAGCTTAAGGTGTCCGCCTAGGTTTAGGGTTAGGAGTATGGTTTGATTTTGGCTTCAGGTTAGGTTAGGTTTGAAGTTAGTTTCAGGGAGTAAGTTTAGGGCTACTGTTAGTTTTCGGTTAACTGTTACAGCTGGAGTAAGTGTCAGGGTCAGGTTAGGGTGGGGGTTAAGCATAATGTGTCCGCCTAGGGTTAGGGTTAGGTCTATGGTTTCATTTAGGCTTCAGGTTAGGTTAGGATTGAACTTAGTTTGAGGGAGTAAGTTTAGGGCTACTGTTAGTTTTCGGGAAACTGTTATGGTTGGAGTTAGCGTCAGGTCAAGGTTAGGGTTGGGGTTGAGATTAAGGTGTCCGCCTAGGGTTAGGGTTAGGTGTATGGTTTCATTTAGGCTTAAGGTTAGGTTAGGTTTGAAGTTAGTTTGATGGAGTAAATTTAGGGCTTCTGTTAGTTTTCGGGAAACTGTTACGTTTGGAGTTAGCGTGAGGGCCAGGTTAGGGTTGGGGTTAAGCATAAGGTGTCAGCCTAGGGTTAGGGCTAGGTCTATTGTTTGAGTTAGGCTTCAGGTTAGGTTAGGTTTGAACTTATTTTGAGGGAGTAAGTTTAGGGCTACTGTTAGTTTTCAGTTCAGTGTTACGGTTGGAGATAGCGTCAGGGTTTGGTTAGGGTTGTGGTTGAGTTTCAGGTGTCCGCCTAGGGTTAGGGTTAGGTCTATGGTTTGTGTTAGGCTTCAAGTTAGGTTAGGTTTGACGTTAGTTTGAGGGAGTAAGTTTAGGGCTAATGTTAGTTTTCGGGTAACTGTTACAGTTGGAGTAAGCGTCAGGGTCAGGGTAGGGTGGGGGTTAAGCATAAGGTGTCCGCCTAGGGTTAGGGTTAGGTCTATGATTTGATTTAGGCTTCACGTTAGATTAGGTTTGAACTTAGTTTGAGGGAGTCTGTTTAGGGCTACTGTTAGTTTTCGGTTAACTGTTACGGTTGGAGTAAGCGTCAGGGTCAGGTTAGGTTTGGGGTTGATCTTAAGGTGTCCGCCTAGGTTTAGGGTTAGGTCTGTGATTTGAGTTAGACTTCAGGTTAGGTTAGGTTTGAACTTAGTTTTAGGGAGTAAGTTTAGGGCTACTGTTAGTTTTCGGTTCAGTGTTACGGTTGGAGATAGCGTCAGGGTCAGTTTATTGTTGGGGTTGAGCTTCAGGTATCGGCCTAGGGTTAGGGTTAGGTCTATGGTTTGAGTTAGGCTTCAGGTTAGGTTAGGTTTGAACTTAGTTTTAGGGAGTAAGTTTAGGGATACTGTTAGTTTTCGGGTAACTGTTACGGTTTGAGTTAGCGTCAGGGCCAAGTTAGGGTTGGGGTTGAGCTTAAGGTGTCCGCCTAGGGTTAGGTTTAGGTGTATGGTTTGATTTAGGCTTCAGGTTAGGTTATGTTTCAACTTAGTTTGAGGGATTAAGTTTAGGGCTACTGTTAGTTTTCGGTTAACTGTTACAGTTGGAGTAAGCGTTAGGGTCAGGTTAGGTTTGGGGTTGAAGTTAAGGTGTCCACCTAGTGTTAGGGTTAGGTGTATGGTTTGATTTAGGCTTCAGGTTAGGTTAGGTTTGAACTTAGTTTGAGGGAGTAAGTTTAATGCTACTGTTAGTTTTCGGTTCAATATTATGGTTGGAGTTAGCGTCAGGGTCAGGTTAGGGTTGGGGTTAGCTTGAGGTTTCCGCCTAGGGTTAGGGTTAGGTCCATGGTTTGATATAGGCTCCAGGTTAGGTTACGTTTGAACTTAGATTGAGGGAGGAAGTTTAGGGCTACTGTTAGTTTTCGGTTCAGTGTTACGGTTGGAGATAGTGTTAGGGTCGGGTTAGGGTTGGAGTTGAGCTTAAGGTGTCCGCCTAGGGTTAGGGTTAGGTCTGTGGTTTGATTTAGGCTTCAGGTTAGTTTACGTTTGAACTTAGTTTGAGTGAGTAAGTTTAGGGCTACTGTTAGTTTTCGGTAACTGTTACGGTTGGAGATAGCGTCAGGGTCAGGTTAGGGTTGGGGTTGAGCTTCAGGTGTCCCCCTATTGTTAGGGTTATGTCTATGATTTGAGTTAGGCTTCAGGTTAGGTTAGGTTTGAACTTAGTTTGAGCGAGTAAGTTTAGGGCTACTCTTAGTTTTTGGTTCAGTGATATGGTTGGAGTTAGCCTGGAGGTCAGGTTAGGGTTGGGGTTGAGCTAAAGGTGTCCGCCTAGGGTTAGGGTTAGGTGTATGGCTTGATTTAGGCTTCAGGTTAGGTTAGGTTTGAACTTAGTTTGAGGGAGTAAGTTTAGGGCTACTGTCAGTTTTTGATTCAGTGTTACATTTGGAGTTAGCGTGAGTGTCCGGTTAGGGTTGGGGTTGAGCTTAAGGTGTCCGCCTAGGGTTAGGGTTAGGTCTGTGGTTTGAGATAGGCTTCAGGTTAGGTTAGGTTTGAACTTAGTTTGAGGGAGTAACTTTAGGGCTACTGTTAGTTTTCGGTTCAGTGTTACGGTTGGAGATAGGGTCAGGGTCAGGTTAGGGTTGTGGTTGAGCTTCAGGTGTCCGCATACGGTTAGGGTTAGTTCTATTGTTTGAGTTAGGCTTCAGGTTAGGTTAGGTTTGAACTTAGTTTGAGGGAGTAAGTTTAGGGCTACTGTTAGTTTTCGGTTCAGTGTTACGGTTGGAGATAGCGTGAGGGTCAGGTTAGGGTTGGGGTTGAGCTTAAGGTGTCCGACTAGGGTTAGGGTTAGGTCTGTGGTTTGAGTTAGGCTTCAGGTTAGGTTAGGTTAGAACTTCCTTTGAGGGAGTAATTTTAGGGCTACTGTCAGTTTTCGGTTAACTGTTACGGTTGGAGTAAGCGCCAGGGTCAGGTTAGGTTTGGGGTTGAGCTTAAGGTGTCCGCCTAGGGTTAGGGTTAGGTGTATGGTTTGATTTAGGCTTCAGGTTAGGTTAGGTTTGAACTTAGTTTGAGGGAGTAAGTTTAGGGCTACTGTTAGTTTTCGTTTAACTGTTAAGGTTGGAGTAAGCGTCAGGGTCAGGTTAGGGTGGGGGTTAAGCATAAGGTTTCCGCCTAGGGTTAGGGTTAGGTCTATGGTTTCATTTTCGCTTCAGGTTAGGTTAGGATTGAACTTAGTTTGAGGGAGTAAGTTTAGGGCTACTGTTAGTTTTCGGGAAACTGTTATGGTTGGAATTAGCGTCAGGGCAAGGTTAGGGTTGGGGTTGAGATTAAGGTGTCCACCTAGGGTTAGGGTTAGGTGTATGGTTTCATTTAGGCTTAAGGTTAGGTTAGGTTTGAATTTAGTTTGATGGAGTAAATTTAGGGCTACTGTTAGTTTTCGGTTAACTGTTACGGTTGGAGTAAACTTCAGGGTTAGGTTAGGGTGGGGGTTAAGCATAAGGTGTCCGCCTAGGGTTAGGGTTAGGGTTAGGTCTAAGATTTGATTTAGGCTTCAGGTTAGGTTAGGTTTGAACTTAGTTTGAGGGAGTAAGTTTAGGGCTACTGTTAGTTTTCAGTTAACTGTTACAGTTGCTGTAAGTGTCAGGGTCAGGTTAGGTTTGGGGTGGAGCTTAAGGTATCCGCCTAGGGTTAGGGTTAGGTGTATGGTTTGATTTAGGGTTCAGGTTAGGATAGGTTTGAACTTAGTTTGAGGGAGTAAGTTTAGGGCTACTGTTAGTTTTCGTTTAACTGTTACGGTTGGAGTAAGCGTCAGGGTCAGGTTATGGTGGGGGTTAACCATAAGGTGTCCTCCTAGGGTTAGGGTTAGGTCTATGGTTTCATTTAGGCTTCAGGTTAGGTTAGGATTGAACTTAGTTTGAGGGAGTAAGTTTAGGGCTACTGTTAGTTTTCGGTTCAGTGTTACGTTTGGAGTTACCGTGAGGGTCCGGTTAGGGTTGGGGTGGAGCTTAAGGTGTCCGCCTAGGGTTAGGGTTAGGTCTGTGATTTGAGTTAGGCTTCAGGTTAGGTTAGGTTTGAACTAAGTTTTAGGGAGTAAGTTTAGGGCTACTGTTAGTTTTCGGTTCAGTGTTACGGTTGGACATAGCGTCAGGGTCAGGTTAGGGTTGTGGTTGAGCTTCAGGTGTCGGCCTAGGGTTAGGGTTAGGTCTATTGTTTGAGTTAGGCTTCAGGTTAGGTTAGGGTTGAACTTAGTTTTAGGGATTAAGTTTAGGGCTACTGTTAGTTTTAGGTTCAGTGTTACGGTTGGAGTTAGCGTGAGGGTCAGGTTAGGGTTGCGTTTGAGCTTCATGTGTCCGCCTAGGGTTAGGGTTAGGTGTATGGTTTGATTTAGGCTTCAGGTTAGGTTAGGTTTGAACTTAGTTTGAGGGAGTACGTTTAGGGCTACTGTTAGTTTTCGTTTAACTGTTACGGTTGGAGTAAGCGTCAGGGTCAGGTTAGGGTGGGGGTTAAGCATAAGGTGTCTGCCTAGGGTTAGGGTTAGGTCTATGGTTTCATTTAGGCTTCAGGTTAGGTTAGGATTGAACTTAGTTTGAGGGAGTAAGTTTAGGGCTACTGTTAGTTTTCGGTTCAGTGTTACGGTTGGATTTAGCCTCAGGGTCAGGTTAGGGTTGGGGTTAAGCTTAAGGTGTCCGTCTAGGGTTAGGGTTAGGTCTATTGTTTGAGTTAGGCTTCAGGTTAGGTTAGGTTTGAACTTAGTTTGAGGGAGTAAGTTTAGGGCTACTGTTAGTTTTCAGTTCAGTGGTACGGTTGGAGTTAGCGTGAGGGTCAGGTTAGGGTTGGGTTTCAGCTTAAGGTGTCCGCCTAGGGTTAGAGTTAGGTCTGTGATTTGAGTTAGGCTTCAGGTTAGGTTAGGTTTGAACTTAGTTTGAGGGAGGAAGTTTAGGGCTACTGTTAGTTTTCGGTTCAGTGTTACGGTTGGAGATAGCGTCAGGGTCAAGTTATGGTTGGGGTTGAGATACAGGTGTCCGCCTAGGGTTAGGGTTAGGTCTATGGTTTGAGTTAGGCTTCAGGTTAGGTTAGGTTTGAACTTAGTTTGAAGGAGTCAGTTTAGGGCTACTGTTAGTTTTCGGTTAACTGTTACGGTTGGAGTAAGCGCCAGGGTAAGGTTAGGTTTGGGGTTGAGCTTAAGGTGTCTGCCTTGGGTTAGGGTTAGGTGTATGGTTTGATTTAGGCTTCAGGTTAGGTTAGGTTTGAACTTAGTTTGAGGGAGTAAGTTTAGGGCTACTGTTAGTTTTCGTTTAACTGTTACGGTTGGAGAAAGCGTCATGGTCAGGTTAGGGTGGGGGTTAAGTATAAGGTTTCCGCCTAGGGTTAGGGTTAGGTCTATGGTTTCATTTAGGCTTCAGGTTAGGTTAGGATTGAACTTAGTTTGAGGGAGTAAGTTTAGGGCTACTGTTAGTTTTCGGTTAACTGTAACGGTTGGAGTAAGCGTCAGGGTCAGGTTATGGTGGGGGTTAAACATAAGGTGTCCGCCTAGGGTTAGGGTTAGGCCTATGGTTTCATTTAGGCTTCAGGTTAGGTTAGGATTGAACTTGGTTTGAGGGAGTAAGTTTAGAGCTACTGTTAGTTTTCGGTTCAGTGTTACGTTTGGAGTTAGCGTTAGGGTCCGGTTAGGGTTGGGGTTGATCTTAAGGTGTCCGCCTAGGTTTAGGGTTAGGTCTGTGATTTGAGTTAGACTTCAGGTTAGGTTAGGTTTGAACTTAGTTTTAGGGAGTAAGTTTAGGGCTACTGTTAGTTTTCGGTTCAGTGTTACGGTTGGAGATAGCGTCAGGGTCAGTTTATTGTTGGGGTTGAGCTTCAGGTGTCGGCCTAGGGTTAGGGTTAGGTCTATGGTTTGAGTTAGGCTTCAGGTTAGGTTAGGTTTGAACTTAGTTTTAGGGAGTAAGTTTAGGGATACTGTTAGTTTTCGGGTAACTGTTACGGTTTGAGTTAGCGTCAGGGCCAAGTTAGGGTTGGGGTTGAGCTTAAGGTGTCCGCCTAGGGTTAGGTTTAGGTGTATGGTTTGATTTAGGCTTCAGGTTAGGTTATGTTTCAACTTAGTTTGAGGGATTAAATTTAGGGCTACTGTTAGTTTTCGGTTAACTGTTACAGTTGGAGTAAGCGTTAGGGTCAGGTTAGGTTTGGGGTTGAAGTTAAGGTGTCCACCTAGTGTTAGGGTTAGTTGTATGGTTTGATTTAGGCTTCAGGTTAGGTTAGGTTTGAACTTAGTTTGAGGGAGTAAGTTTAATGCTACTGTTAGTTTTCGGTTCAATATTATGGTTGGAGTTAGCGTCAGGGTCAGGTTAGGGTTGGGGTTAGCTTGAGGTGTCCGCCTAGGGTTAGGGTTAGGTCCATGGTTTGATATAGGCTCCAGGTTAGGTTACGTTTGAACTTAGTTTGAGGGAGTAAGTTTAGGTCTACTGTTAGTTTTCGGTTCAGTGTTACGGTTGGAGATAGTGTTAGGGTCGTGTTAGGGTTGGAGTTGAGCTTAAGGTGTCCGCCTAGGGTTAGGGTTAGGTCTGTTTTTTGATTTAGGCTTCAGGTTAGTTTACGTTTGAACTTAGTTTGAGTTAATAAGTTTAGGGCTACTGTTAGTTTTCGGTAACTGTTACGGTTGGAGATAGCGTCAGGGTCAGGTTAGGGTTGGGGTTGAGCTTCAGGTGTCCCCCTATTGTTAGGGTTATGTCTATGATTTGAGTTAGGCTTCAGGTTAGGTTAGGTTTGAACATAGTTTGAGCGAGTAAGTTTAGGGCTACTCTTAGTTTTTGGTTCAGTGATATGGTTGGAGTTAGCCTGGAGGTCAGGTTATTGTTGGGGTTGAGCTAAAGGTGTCCGCCTAGGGTTAGGGTTAGGTGTATGGCTTGATTTAGGCTTCAGGTTAGGTTAGGTTTGAACTTAGTTTGAGGGAGTAAGTTTAGGGCTACTGTCAGTTTTTGATTCAGTGTTACATTTGGAGTTAGCCTGAGTGTCCGGTTAGGGTTGGGGTTGAGCTTAAGGTGTCCGCCTAGGGTTAGGGTTAGGTCTGTGGTTTGAGATAGGCTTCAGGTTAGGTTAGGTTTGAACTTAGTTTGAGGGAGTAACTTTAGGGCTACTGTTAGTTTTCGGTTCAGTGTTACGGTTGGAGATAGGGTCAGGGTCAGGTTAGGGTTGTGGTTGAGCTTCAGGTGTCCGCCTACGGTTAGGGTTAGTTCTATTGTTTGAGTTAGGCTTCAGGTTAGGTTAGGTTTGAACTTAGTTTGAAGGAGTAAGTTTAGGGCTACTGTTAGTTTTCGGTTCAGTGTTACGGTTGGAGTTAGCGTGAGGGTCAGGTTTGGGTTGGGTTTGAGATTAAGGTGTCCGCCTAGGGTTAGGGTTAGGTCTGTGGTTAGAGTTAGGCTTCAGGTTAGGTTAGGTTTGAACTTAGTTTGAGGGAGTAAGTTTAGGGCTACTGTTAGTTTTCGGGAAACTGTTACAGTTGGAGTAAGCGTCAGGGTCAGGTTAGGGTGGGGGTTAAGCATAAGGTGTCCTCCTAGGGTTAGGGTTAGGTCTAAGATTTGATTTAGGCTTCAGGATAGGTTAGGTTTGAACTTAGTTTGAGGGAGTCAGTTTAGGGCTACTGTTAGTTTTCGGGTAACTGTTACGGTTGGAGTTAGCGTCAGGGTCAGGTTAGGGTTGGGGTTGAACTTAAGGTTTCCGCCTAGGGTTAGGGTTAGGTGTATGGTTTGATTTTGGCTTCAGGTTAGGTTAGATTTGAAGTTAGTTTCAGGGAGTAAGTTTAGGGCTACTGTTAGTTTTCGGTTAACTGTTACAGTTGGAGTAAGCGTCAGGGTCAGGTTAGGGTGGGGGTTAAGCATAAGGTGTCCACCTAGGTTTAGGGTTAGGTCTATGGTTTCATTTACGCTTCAGGTTAGGTTAGGATTGAACTTAGTTTGAGGGAGTAAGTTTAGGGCTACTGTTAGTTTTCGGGAAACTGTTATGGTTGGATTTAGCGTCAGGGCAAGGTTAGGGTTGGGGTTGAGATTAAGGTATCCGCCTAGGGTTAGGGTTAGGTGTATGGTTTGATTTAGGCTTCAGGTTAGGATAGGTTTGAACTTAGTTTGAGGGAGTAAGTTTAGGGCTACTGTTAGTTTTCGTTTAACTGTTACGGTTGGAGTAAGCGTCAGGGTCAGGTTATGGTGGGGGTTAACCATAAGGTGTCCTCCTAGGGTTAGGGTTAGGTCTATGGTTTCATTTAGGCTTCAGGTTAGGTTAGGATTGAACTTAGTTTGAGGGAGTAAGTTTAGGGCTACTGTTAGTTTTCGGTTCAGTGTTACGTTTGGAGTTAGCGTGAGGGTCCGGTTAGGGTTGGGGTGGAGCTTAAGGTGTCCGCCTAGGGTTAGGGTTAGGTCTGTGATTTGAGTTAGGCTTCAGGTTAGGTTAGGTTTGAACTTAGTTTTAGGGAGTAAGTTTAGGGCTACTGTTATTTTTCGGTTCAGTGTTACGGTTGGAGATAGCGTCAGGGTCAGGTTAGGGTTGTTGTTGAGCTTCAGGTGTCGGCCTAGGGTTAGGGTTAGGTCTATGGTTTAAGTTAGGCTTCAGGTTAGGTTAGGGTTGAACTTAGTTTTAGGGATTAAGTTTAGGGCTACTGTTAGTTTTAGGTTCAGTGTTACGGTTGGAGTTAGCGTGAGGGTCAGGTTAGGGTTGCGTTTGAGCTTCATGTGTCCGCCTAGGGTTAGGGTTAGGTGTATGGTTTGATTTAGGCTTCAGGTTAGGTTAGGTTTGAACTTAGTTTGAGGGAGTAAGTTTAGGGCTACTGTTAGTTTTTGATTCAGTGTTACATTTGGAGTTAGCATGAGTGTCCGGTTATTGTTGGGGTTGAGCTTAAGGTGTCCGCCTAGGGTTAGGGTTAGGTCTGTGGTTTGAGATAGGCTTCAGGTTAGGTTAGGTTTGAACTTAGTTTGAGGGAGTAAGTTTAGGGCTACTGTTAGTTTTCAGTTAACTGTTACAGTTGGAGTAAGCGTCAGGGTCATGGTAGGGTGGGATTTAAGCATAAGGTGTCCGCCTAGGGTTAGGGTTAGGTCTATTGTTTGAGTTAGGCTTCAGGTTAGGTTAGGTTTGAACTTAGTTTGAGGGAGTAAATTTAGGGATACTGTTAGTTTTTGGTTCAGTGTTACGTTTGGAGTTAGCGTGAGTGTCCGGTTAGGGTTCGGGTTGAGCTTAAGGTGTCCGCCTAGGGTTAGGGTTAGGTCTGTGGTATGAGTTAGGCATCAGGTTAGGTTAGGTTTGAACTTAGTTTGAGGGAGTAAGTTTAGGGCTACTGTTAGTTTTCGGGAAACTGTTATGGTTGGAGTTAGCGTCAGGGCAAGGTTAGGGTCGGGGTTGAGATTAAGGTGTCTGCCTAGGGTGAGGGTTAGGTGTATGGTTTGATTTTGGCTTCAGCTTAGGTTAGGTTTGAAGTTAGTTTCAGGGAGTAAGTTTAGGACTACTGTTAGTTTTCGGTTAACTGTTACAGTTGGAGTAAGCGTCAGGGTCAGGTTAGGGTGGGGGTAAGCATAAGGTGTCCGCCTAGGGTTAGGGTTAGGTCTATGGTTTCATTTAGGCTTCAGGTTAGGTTAGGATTGAACTTAGTTTGAGGGAGTAAGTTTAGGGCTACTGTTAGTTTTCGGGAAACTCTTATGGTTGGAGTTAGCGTCAGAGCAAGGTTTGGGTTGGGGTTGATATTAAGGTGTCCGCATAGGGTTAGGGATAGGTGTATGGTTTAATTTACGCTTCAGGTTAGGTTAGGTTTGAAGTTAGTTTGAGGGAGTAAGTTTAGGGCTACTGTTAGTTTTCGGTTCAGTGTTACGGTTGGAGTTAGCGTGAGGGTCAGGTTAGGGTTGGGGTTAAGCTGAAGGTGTCCGCCTAGGGTTAGGGTTAGGTCTGTGGTTTGAGTTAGGCTTCAGGTTAGGTTAGGTTTGAACTTAGTTTGAGGGAGTAAGTTTAGGGCTACTGTTAGTTTTCGGTTCAGTGTTATGGTTGGAGATAGCGTCAGGGTCAGGTTAGGGCTGGGGTTGAGCTTACGGTGTCCGCCTCGGGTTAGGGTTAGGTCTATGGTTTCAGTTAGGCTTCAGGTTAGATTAGGTTTGAAGTTAGTTTGAGGGTGTAAGTTCAGGGCTAATGTTAGTTTTCGGTTAACTGTTACAGTTGGAGTAAGTGTCAGGGTCAGGTTAGGGTGGGGGTTAAGCATAAGTTGTCCGCCTAGGGTTAGGGTTAGGTCTATGATTTGATTTAGGCTTCAGGTTAGGTTAGGATTGAACTTAGTTTGAGGGAGTCACTTTAGGGCTACTGTTAGTTTTCGGTTAACTCTTACGGTTGGAGTAAGCGTCAGGGTCAGGTTAGGTTTGTGGTTGATCTTAAGGTGTCTGCCTAGGGTTAGGGTTAGGTGTATCACTTGATTTAGGCTTCAGGTTAGGTTAGGTTTGAACTTAGTTTGAGGGAGTAAGTTTAGGGCTACTCTTAGTTTTCGTTTAACTGTTACGGTTGGAGTAAGCGTCAGGGACAGGTTACGGTGGGGGTTAAGCATAAGGTGTCCGCGTAGGGTTAGGGTTAGGTCTATGGTTTCATTTAGGCTTCAGGTTAGGTTAGGATTGAACTTAGTTTGAGGGAGTAAGTTTAGGGCCACTGTTAGTTTTCGGTTCAGTGTTACGGTTCGATTTATCCTCAGGGTCAGGTTAGGGTGGGGTTAAGCTTAAGGTGTCCGCCTAGGGTTAGGGTTAGGTCTATTGTTTGAGTTAGGCTTCAGGTTAGGTTAGGTTTGAACTTAGTTTGAGGGAGACAGTTTAGGGCTACTGTTAGTTTTCGTTTAACTGTTACGATTGGAGTAAGCATCAGGGTCAGGTTAGGGTGGGGGTTAAGCATAAGGTGTCCGCCTAGGGTTAGGGTTAGGTCTATGCTTTCATTTAGGCTGCAGGTTAGGTTAGGATTGAACTTAGTTTGCGGGAGTAAGTTTAGGGCTACTGTTGGTTTTCTGTTCAATGTTACGTTTGGAGATAGCGTGAGGGTCCGGTTAGGGTTGGGGTTGAGCTTAAGGTGTCCGCCTAGGGTTAGGGTTAGGTCTGTGGTTTGAGTTAGGCTTCAGGTTAGGTTAGGTTTGAACTTAGTTTGAGGGAGTAAGTTTAGGGCTACTGTTAGTTTTCGGGAAACTGTTACAGTTGGAGTAAGCGTCAGGGTCAGGTTAGGGTGGGGGTTAAGCATAAGGTGTCCGCCTAGGGTTAGGGTTAGGTCTAAGATTTGATTTAGGCTTCAGGATAGGTTAGGTTTGAACTTAGTGTGAGGGAATCAGTTTAGAGCTACTGTTAGTTTTCGGTTAACTGTTACGGTTGGTGTAAGTGTCAGGGTAAGGTTAGGTTTGGGGTTGAGCTTAACGTATCCGCCTAGGGTTAGGGTTAGGTGTGTGGTTTGATTTAGGCTTCAGGTTAGGATAGGTTTGAACTTAGTTTGAGGGAGTAAGTTTAGGGCTACTGTTAGTTTTCGTTTAACTGTTACGGTTGGAGTAAGCGTCATGGTCAGGTTAGGGTGGGGGTTAACCATAAGGTGTCCGCCTAGGGTTAGGGTTAGGTCTATGGTTTCATTTAGGCTTCAGGTTAGGTTAGGATTGAACTTAGTTTGAGGGAATAAGTTTATGGCTACTCTTAGTTTTCGGTTCAGTGTTACGGTTGGATTTAGCCTCAGGGTCAGGATAGGGTTGGGGTTAAGCTTAAGGTGTCCGCCTAGGGTTAGGTTTAGGTCTATTGTTTGAGTTAGGCTTCAGGTTAGATTAAGTTTGAACTTAGTTTGAAGGAGTAAGTTTAGGGCTACTGTTAGTTTTCGGTTCAGTGTTACGGTTGGAATGAGCGTAAGGGTCAGGTTAGGGTTGGGGTTGAACTTAAGGTGTCCGCCTACGGTTAGGGTTAGGTCCATGGTTTGAATTAGGCTCCCGGTTAGGTTACGTTTGAACTTAGTTTGAGTGAGTAGGTTTAGGAGTACTGTTAGTTTTCGGTTCAGTGTTAAGGTTGGAGATAGCGTCACGGTCAGTTTAGGGTTGGAGTTGAGCTTAAGGTGTCCGCCTAGGGTTAGGGTTAGGTCTAAGATTTGAGTTAGGCTTCAGGTTAGGTTAGGTTTGAACTTAGTTTGAGAGTTTAGGGCTACTCTTAGTTTTCGGTTCAGTGATATGGTTGGAGTTAGCCTGGAGGTCAGGTTAGGGTTGGGGTTGAGCTTAAGGTGTCCGCCTAGGGTTAGGGTTAGGTCTATGGTTTGAGTTAGGCTTCAGGTTAGATTAGGTTTGAAGTTTGTTTGAGGGTGTAAGTTTAGGGCTACTGTTAGTTTTCGGGTAACTGTTACGGTTGGAGTTAGCGTCAGGGTCAGGTTAGGGTTGGGGTTGAACTTAAGGTTTCCGCCTTGGGTTAGGGTTAGGTGTATGGTTTGATTTTGGCTTCAGGTTAGATTAGATTTGAAGTTAGTTTCAGGGACTAAGTTTAGGGCTACTGTTAGTTTTCAGTTCAGTGTTACAGTTGGAGTAAGCGTCAGGGTCAGGTTAGGGTGGGGGTTAAGCATAAGGTGTCCGCCTAGGGTTAGGGTTATGTCTATGGTTTCATTTACGCTTCAGGTTAGGTTAGGATTGAACTTAGTTTGAGGGAGTATGTTTAGGGCTACTGTTAGTTTTCGGGAAACTGTTATGGTTGGAGTTAGCGTCAATGCAAGTTTAGGGTTGGGGTTGAGATTAAGGTGTCCGCCTAGGGTTGGGGTTAGGTGTATGGTTTCATTTAGGCTTAAGGTTAGGTTAGGTTTGAATTTAGTTTGATGGAGTAAATTTAGGGCTACTGTTAGTTTTCGGTTAACTGTTACGGTTGGAGTAAACTTCAGGTTTAGGTTAGGGTGGGGGTTAAGCATAAGGTGTCCGCCTAGGGTTAGGGTTAGGTCTAAGATTTGATTTAGGCTTCAGGTTAGGTTAGGTTTCAACTTAGTTTGAGGGAGTAAGTTTAGGCCTATTGTATTTTTCGGTTCAGTGTTACGGTTGGATTTAGCCTCAGGGTCAGGTTAGGGTTGGGGTTAAGCTTAAGGTGTCCGCCTAGGGTTAGGGTCAGGTCTATTGTTTGAGTTAGGCTTCAGGTTAGGTTAGGTTTGAACTTAGTTTGAGGGAGTGAGTTTAGGGCTACTGTTAGTTTTTGGTTCAGTGTTACATTTGGAGTTAGCGTCAGTGTCTGGATAGGGTTGGGGTTGAGCTTAAGGTGTACACCTAGGGTTAGGGTTAGGTCTGTGGTTTGAGATAGGGTTCAGGTTAGGTTAGGTTTGAACGTAGTTTGAGGCAGTAAGTTTAGGGCTACTCTTAGTTTTCGATTCAGTGTTACGGTTGGAGATAGCGTCAGGGTCAGGTTAGGGTTGTGGTGGAGCTTCAGGTGTCCGCCTAGGGTTAGGGTTAGGTGTATGGTTTGATTTAGGCTTCAGGTTAGGTTAGGTTTGAAGTTAGTTTCAGGGAGTAAGTTTAGGGCTACTGTTAGTTTTCGGTTCACTGTTACGTTTGGTGTTAGCATGAGGGTCCGGTTAGGGTTGGGGTTGAGCTTAAAGTGTCCGCCTAGGGTTAGGGTTAGGTGTATGTTTTGATTTAGGTTTCAGGTTAGGTTAGGTTTGAACTTAGTTTGAGGGAGTAAGTTTAGGGCTACTGTTAGTTTTCGGTTCAGTGTTACGGTTGGAGTTAGCGTGAGGGTCAGGATAGGGTTGGGTTTGAACTTCTGGTGTCCGCCTAGGGTTAGGGTTAGGTGTATGGTTTGATTTAGGCTTCAGATTAGGTTAGGTTTGAACTTAGTTTGAGGGAGTAAGTTTAGGGCTACTGTTAGTTTTCAGTTAACTGTTACAGTTGGAGTAAGCGTCAGGGTCCGGGTAGGGTGGGGGTTAAGCATAAGGTGTACGCCTAGGGTTAGGGTTAGGTCTATGATTTGATTTAGGCTTCAGGTTAGGTTAGGTTTGAACTTAGTTTGAGGGAGTCAGTTTAGGGCTACTGTTAGTTTTCGGTTCACTGTTACGGTTGGATTTAGCCTCAGGGTCAGGTTAGGGTTGGGGTTAAGCTTAAGGTGTCCGCCTAGGGTTAGGGTTAGGTCTATTGTTTGAGTTAGGCTTCAGGTTATGTTAGGTTTGAACTTAGTTTGAGGGAGTAAGTTTATGGCTACTGGTAGTTTTCGGTTCAGTGTTACGGTTGGAGTTAGCGTGAGGGTCATGTTAGGGTTGGGGTTGAGCTTAAGGTGTCCGCCTAGGGTTAGGGTTAGGTCTATGGTTTCATTTAGGCTTCAGGTTAGGTTAGGATTGAACTTAGTTTGAGGGAGTAAGTTTAGGGCTACTGTTAGTTTTCGGTTCAGTGTTTCGGTTGAAGATAGCGTCAGGGTCAGGTTAGGGTTGTGGTTGAGCTTCAGGTGTCGGCCTAGGGTTAGGGTTAGGTCTATGATTTGAGTTAGGCTTCAGGTTAGGTTAGGTTTGAACTTAGTTTGAGGGAGTAAGTTTAGGGCTACTGTTAGTTTTCGGTTCAGTGTTACCGTTGGAGTTAGCGTGAGGGTCATGTTAGGGTTGGGGTTGAGCTTAAGGTGTCCGCCTAGGGTTAGGGTTAGGTGTATAGTTTGATTTTGGCTTCTGGTTAGGTTAGGTTTGAACTTAGTTTGAGGGAGTAAGTTTAGGGCTACTGTTAGTTTTCGGGTAACTGTTACGGTTGGAGTTAGCGTCAGGGACAGGTTAGGGTTGGGGTTGAACTTAAGGTGTCCGCCTAGGGTTAGGGTTAGGTGTATGGTTTGATTTTGGCTTCAGGTTAGGTTAGGTTTGAAGTTAGTTTCAGGGAGTAAGTTTATGGCTACTGTTAGTTTTCGGTTAACTGTTACAGTTGGAGTAAGTGTCAGGGTCAGGTTAGTGTGGGGGTTAAGCAAAAGGTGTACGCCTAGGGTTAGGGTTAGGTCTATGGTTTCATTTAGGCTTCAGGTTAGGTTAGGATTGAACGTAGTTTGAGAGAGTAAGTTTAGGGCTACTGTTAGTTTTCGGGAAACTGTTATGGTTAGAGTTAGCGTCAGGGCAAGGTTAGGGTTGGGGTTGAGATTAAGGTGTCCGCGTAGCTTTAGGGTTAGGTGTATGGTTTCATTTAGGCTTAAGGTTAGGTTAGGTTTGAAGTTAGTTTGATGAAGTAAATTTAGGGCTACTGTTAGTTTTCGGTTAACTGTTACAGTTGGAGTAAACTTCAGGGTCAGGTTAGGGTGGGGGTTAAGCATAAGGTGTCCGCCTAGGGTTAGGGTTAGGTCTAAGATTTGATTTAGGCTTCAGGTTAGGTTAGGATTGAACTTAGTTTGAGGGAGTAAGTTTAGGGCTACTGTTAGTTTTCGGTTAACTGTTACGGTTTGAGATAGCGTCAGGGTCAGGTTAGGTTTCGGGTTGAGCTTAAGGTATCCGCCTAGGGATAGGGTTAGGTGTATGGTTTGATTTAGGCTTCAGGTTAGGATAGGTTTGAACTTAGTTTGAGGGAGTAAGTTTAGGGCTACTGTTAGTTTTCGTTTAACTGTTACGGTTGGAGTATGCGTCAGGGTCAGGTTATGGTGGGGGTTAACCATAAGGTGTCCACCTAGGGTTAGGGTTAGGTCTATGTTTTCATTTAGGCTTCAGGTTAGGTTAGGATTGAACTTAGTTTGAGGGAGTAAGTTTAGGGCTACTGTTAGTTTTCGGTTCAGTGTTACGGTTGGAATTAGGGTGAGGGTCAGGTGAGGGTTGGGGTTGAGCTTAAGGTGTACGCCTAGGATTAGGGTTAGGTTTATGGTTTGATTTAGGTTTCAGGTTAGGTTAGGTTTGAACTTAATTTGAGGGAGTAAGTTTAGGGCTACTGTTAGTTTTCGGTTAACTGTTACGGTTGGAGTAAGCGTCAGGGTCAGGATAGGGTGGAGTTTAAGCATAAGGTGTCCGCCTAGGGTTTGGGTTAGGTGTATGGTTTGATTTAGGCTTCAGGTTAGGTTAGGTTTGAACTTAGTTTGAGGGAGTAAGTTTAGGGCTACTGTTAGTTTTCAGGAAACTGTTATGGTTGGAGTTAGCGTCAGGGCCAGGTTAGGTTTGGGGTTGAGCTTAAGGTGTCCGCCTAGGGTTAGGGTTAGGTGTATGGTTTGATTTAGGCTTCAGGTTAGGTTAGGTTTGAACTTAGATTGAGGGAGTAAGTTTAGGGCTACTGTTAGTTTTTGGTTCAGTGTTACATTTGGAGTTAGCGTCAGTGTCTGGATAGGGTTGGGGTTGAGCTTAAGGTGTACACCTAGGGTTAGGGTTAGGTCTGTGGTTTGAGATAGGGTTCAGGTTAGGTTAGGTTTGAACGTAGTTTGAGGCAGTAAGTTTAGGGCTACTCTTAGTTTTCGATTCAGTGTTACGGTTGGAGATAGCGTCAGGGTCAGGTTAGGGTTGTGGTGGAGCTTCAGGTGTCCGCCTAGGGTTAGGGTTAGGTGTATGGTTTGATTTAGGCTTCAGGTTAGGTTAGGTTTGAAGTTAGTTTCAGGGAGTAAGTTTAGGGCTACTGTTAGTTTTCGGTTCACTGTTACGTTTGGAGTTAGCATGAGGGTCCGGTTAGGGTTGGGGTTGAGCTTAAGGTGTCCGCCTAGGGTTAGGGTTAGGTGTATGTTTTGATTTAGGTTTCAGGTTAGGTTAGGTTTGAACTTAGTTTGAGGGAGTAAGTTTAGGGCTACTGTTATTTTTCGGTTCAGTGTTACGGTTGGAGTTAGCGTGAGGGTCAGGATAGGGTTGGGTTTGAACTTCTGGTGTCCGCCTAGTGTTAGGGTTAGGTGTATGGTTTGATTTAGGCTTCAGATTAGGTTAGGTTTGAACTTAGTTTGAGGGAGTAAGTTTAGGGCTACTGTTAGTTTTCAGTTAACTGTTACAGTTGGAGTAAGCGTCAGGGTCCGGGTAGGGTGGGTGTTAAGCATAAGGTGTACGCCTAGGGTTAGGGTTAGGTCTATGATTTGATTTAGGCTTCAGGTTAGGTTAGGTTTGAACTTAGTTTGAGGGAGTCAGTTTAGGGCTACTGTTAGTTTTCGGTTCACTGTTACGGTGGGATTTAGCCTCAGGGTCAGGTTAGGGTTGGGGTTAAGTTAAGGTGTCCGCCTAGGGTTAGGGTTAGGTCTATTGTTTGAGTTAGGCTTCAGGTTATGTTAGGTTTGAACTTAGTTTGAGGGAGTAAGTTTATGGCTACTGGTAGTTTTCGGTTCAGTGTTACGGTTGGAGTTAGCGTGAGGGTCATGTTAGGGTTGGGGTTGAGCTTAAGGTGTCCGCCTAGGGTTAGGGTTAGGTCTATGGTTTCATTTAGGCTTCAGGTTAGGTTAGGATTGAACTTAGTTTGAGGGAGTAAGTTTAGGGCTACTGTTAGTTTTCGGTTCAGTGTTTCGGTTGAAGATAGCGTCAGGGTCAGGTTAGGGTTGTGGTTGAGCTTCAGGTGTCGGCCTAGGGTTAGGGTTAGGTGTATGGTTTGATTTTGGCTTCTGGTTAGGTTATGTTTGAACTTAGTTTGAGGGAATAAGTTTAGGGCTACTGTTAGTTTTCGGGTAACTGTTAAGGTTGGAGTTAGCATCAGGGTCAGGTTAGGGTTGGGGTTGATCTTAAGGTGTCCGCCTAGGGTTAGGGTTAGGTGTATGGTTTGATTGAGGCTTCAGGTTAGGTTAGGTTTGAAGTTAGTTTCAGGGTGTAAGTTTAGGGCTACTGTTAGTTTTCGGTTAACTGTTACAGTTGGAGTAAGCGTCAGGGTCAGGTTAGGGTGGGGGTTAAGCATAAGGTGTCCGCCTAGGGTTAGGGTTAGGTGTATGGTTTCATTTAGGCTTCAGGTTAGGTAAGGATTGAACTTAGTTTGAGGGAGTAAGTTTAGGGCTACTGTTAGTTTTCGGTTCAGTGTTACGTTTGGAGTTAGCATGACGGTCCGGTTAGGGTTGGGGTTGAGCTTAAGGTGTCCGCCTAGGGTTAGGGTTAGGTCTGTGGTTTGAGCTAGGCTTCAGGTTAGGTTAGGTTTGAACTTAGTTTGAGGGAGTATGTTTAGGGCTACTGTTAGTTTTCGGTTCAGTGTTACGGTTGGAGATAGCGTCAGGGTCAGGTTAGGGTTTGGGCTGAGCTTCAGGTGTCCGCCTAGGGTTAGGGTTAGGTCTATGGTTTGAGATAGGCTTCAGGTTAGGTTACGTTTGAGCATGTTTTAGGGAGTAAGTTTAGGGCTACTGTTAGTTTTAGGTTCAGTGTTACGGTTGGAGTTAGCGTGAGGGTCAGGTTAGGTTTGGGTTTGAGCTTCAGGTGTCCGCCTAGGGTTAGGGTTAGTTGTATGGTTTGATTTAGGCTTCACGTTAGGTTAGGTTTGAACTTAGTTTGAGGCAGTAAGTTTAGGGCTACTGTTAGTTTTCGTTTAACTGTTACAGTTAGATTAAGCGTCAGGGTCAGGTTAGGTTTGGGGTTGAAGTTAAGGTGTCCGCCTATGGTTAGGGTTAGCTGTATGGTTTGATTTAGGCTTCAGGTTAGGTTAGGTTTGAACTTAGCTTGAGGGAGTAAGTTTAGGGCTACTGTTAGTTTTCGGTTCAGTATTATGGTTGGAGTTAGCGTCAGGGTCAGGTTAGGTTTGGGGTTAGCTTGAGGTGTTCGCCTAGGGTTAGGGTTAGGTCCATGGTTTGATTTAGGCTCCAGGTTAGGTTACGTTTGAACTTAGTTTGAGGGAGTGAGTTTAGGGCTACTGTTAGTTTTTGGTTCAGTGTTACGTTTGGAGTTAGCGTGAGGGTCCGGTTAGGGTTGGGGTTGAGCTTAAGGTGTCTGCCTAGGGTTAGGGTTAGGTCTGTGGTATGAGTTAGGCATCAGGTTAGGTTAGGTTTGAACTTAGTTTGAGGGAGTAATTTTAGGGATACTGTTAGTTTTCAGTTCAGTGTTACGGTTGGAGATAGCGTCAGAGTCAGGTTAGGGTTGTGGTTGAGCTTCAGATGTCCGCCTAGGGTTAGGGTTAGGTCTATGGTTTGAGTTAGGCTTCAGGATAGGTTTGGTTTGAACTTAGTTTGATGGAGTAAGTTTAGGGCTACTCTTAGTTTTCGGGTAACTGTTACTGTTGGAGTTAGCATCAGGGCCAGGTTAGGGTTGGGGTTGTGCTCAAGGTGTCCGCCTAGGTTTAGGGTTAGGTTTATGGTTTGATATAGGCTTCAGGTTAGGTTAGGTTTGAACTTAGTTTGAGGGAGTAAGTTTAGGGCTACTGTTAGTTTTCGGTTAACTGTTACAGTTGGAGTAAACGTCACGGTCAGGTTAGGGTGGAGTTTAAGCATAAGGTGTCCGGCTAGGGTTACGGTTAGGTGTATGATTTGATTTAGGCTTCAGGTTAGGTTAGGTTTGAACTTAGTTTGAGGGAGTAAGTTTGGGGCTACTGTTAGTTTTCGGTTCAGTGTTACGGTTGGAGATAGCGTCAGGGTCTGGTTAGAGTTGTGGTTGAGTTTCAGGTGTCTGCCTAGGGTTAGGGTTAGGTCTATGGTTTCAGTTAGGCTTCAGGTTAGGTTAGGTTTGAACTTAGTTTGAGGGAGTCAGTTTAGGGCTACTGTTAGTTATCGGTTAACTGTTACGGATGGAGTAAGCGCCAGGGTCAGGTTAGGTTTGGGGTTGAGCTTAAGGTGTCCGCCTAGGGTTAGGCTTAGGTGTACGGTTTGATTTAGGCTCTAGGTTAGGTTAAGTTTGAACTTAGTTTGAGAGAGTAAGTTTAGGGCTACTGTTAGTTTTCGTTTAACTGTTACGGTTGGAGTAAGCGTCAGGGTCAGGTTAGGGTGGGGGTTAAGCATAAGGTGTCCGCCTAGGGTTAGGGTTAGGTCTATGGTTTCATTTAGGCTTCAGGTTAGGTTAGGATTAAACTTAGTTTGAGGGAGTAAGTTTAGGGCTACTGTTAGTTTTCGGTTCAGTGTTACGGTTGGAGTTAGCGTTAGGGTCCGGTTAGGGTTGGGGTTGAGCTAAAGGTGTCCGCCTAGGGTTAGGGTTAGGTGTATGGTTTGATTTAGGCTTCAGGTTAGGTTAGGTTTGAACTTAGTTTGAGGGAGTAAGTTTAGGGCTACTGTTAGTTTTCGGGTAACTGTTACTGTTGGAGTTAGCGTCAGGGCCAGGTTATGTTTGGGGTTGAGCTTAAGGTGTCCGCCTAGGGTTAGGGTTAGGTGTATGGTTTGATTTAATCTTCAGGTTAGGTTAGGTATGAACTTAGTTTGAGGTAGTAAGTTTAGGGCTACTGTTAGTTTTCGTTTAACTGTTATGGTTGGTGTAAGCGTCAGGGTCAGGTTAGGGTGGGGGTTAAGCATAAGGTGTCCGCCTAGGGTTAAGGTTAGGTCTATGGTTTCATTGAGGCTTCTGGTTTGGTTAGGATTGAACTTAGTTTGAGGGAGTAAGTTTAGGGCTACTCTAAGTTTTCGGTTCAGTGTTCCGGTTGGATTTAGCCTCAGGTTCATGTTAGGGCTGGGGTTAAGCTTAAGGTGTCCGCCTAGGGTTAGGGCTAGGTCTATTGTTTGAGTTAGGCTTCAGGTTAGGTTAGGTTTGAACTTATTTTGAGGGAGTAAATTTAGGGCTACTGTTAGTTTTCGGGAAACTGTTATGGTTGGAGTTAGCGTCAGGGCAAGGTTAGGGTTGGGGTTGAGATTAAGGTGTCCACCTAGGGTTAGGGTTAGGTGTATGGTTTAATTTACGCTTCAGGTTAGGTTAGGTTTGAAGTTAGTTTGAGGGAGTAAGTTTAGGACTACTGTTAGTTTTCGGTTCAGTGTTACGGTTGGAGTTAGCGTGAGGGTCAGGTTAGGGTTGGGGTTAAGCTTAAGGTGTCCGCCTAGGGTTAGGGTTAGGTCTATGACTTGATTTAGGCTTCAGGTTAGGTTAGGTTTGAACTTAGTTTGAGGGAGTAAGTTTAGGGCTACTGTTAGTTTTCGGTTCAGTGTTACGGTTGGAATTAGCGTGAGGGTTAGTTTAGGGTTGGGGTTGAGCTTATGGGGTCCGCCTAGGTTTAGGGTTAGGTCTATGGTTTGAGTTAGGCTTCAGGTTAGGTTAGGTTTGAACTTAGTTTGAGGGAGTAAGTTTAGGCCTATTGTATTTTTCGGTTCAGTGTTTCGGTTGAATTTAGCCTCAGGGTCAGGTTAGGGTTGGGGTCAAGGTTAAGGTGTTGGCCTAGGGTTAGGGTTAGGTCTATTGTTTGAGTTAGGCTTCAGGTTAGGTTAGGTTTGAACTTAGTTTGAGGGAGTAAGTTTAGGGCTACTGTTAGTTTTCGGTTCAGTGTTACGGTTGGAGTTAGCGTGAGGGTCAGGTTAGGGTTGGGGTTGAGCTTAAGGTGTCCGCCTAGGGTTAGGGTTAGGTCTATTGTTTGAGTTAGGCTTCAGGTTAGGTTAGGGATGAACTTAGTTTGAGGGAGTAAGTTTAGGGCTACTGTTAGTTTTCGGTTCAGTGTTACGGTTGGAGATAGCGTCAGGGTCAGGTTAGGGTTGGGGTTGAGCTTCAGGTGTCCGCCTATTCTTAGGGTTATGTCTATGATTTGAGTTTGGCTTCAGGTTAGGTTAGGTTTGAACTTAGTTTGAGCGAGTAAGTTTAGGGCTACTCTTAGTTTTCGGTTCAGTGATATGTTTGGAGTTAGCCTGGAGGTCAGGTTAGCGTTGGGGTTGAGCTTAAGGTGTCTGCCTAGGGTTAGGGTTAGGTGTATGGTTTGATTTAGGCTTCAGGTTAGGTTAGGTTTGAACTTAGTTTGAGGGAGTAAGTTTAGGGCTACTGTTAGTTTTCGGTTCAGTGTTACGGTTGGAGATAGCGTCATGGTCAAGTTAGGTTTGGGGTTGAGATTCAGGTGTCTGCCTAGGGTTAGGGTTAGGTCTATGGTTTGAGTTAGGCTTCAGGTTAGGTTAGGTTTGAACTTAGTTTGAGGGAGTAAGTTTAGGCCTATTGTATTTTTCGATTCAGTGTTACGGTTGAATTTAGCCTCAGGGTGAGGTTAGGGTTGGGGTCAAGCTTAAGGTGTCCGCCTAGGGTTAGGGTTAGGTCTATTGTTTGAGTTAGGCTTCAGGTTAGGTTAGGTTTGAACTTAGTTTGAGGGCGTAAGTTTAGGGCTACTGTTAGTTTTCGGTTCAGTGTTACGGTTGGAGATAGCGTGAGGGTCAGGTTAGGGTTGGGGTTGAGGTTAAGGTGTCCGCCTAGGGTTAGGGTTAGGTCTGTGGTTTGAGTTAGGCTTCAGGTTAGGTTAGGTTTGAACTTAGTTTGAGGGAGTAATTTTAGGGCTACTGTCAGTTTTCGGTTAACTGTTACGGTTGGAGTAAGCGCCAGGGTCAGGTTAGGTTTGGGGTTGAGCTTAAGGTGTCCGCCTTGGGTTAGGGTTAGGTGTATGGTTTGATTTAGGCTTCAGGTTAGGTTAGGTTTGAACTTAGTTTGAGGGAGTAAGTTTAGGACTACTGTTAGTTTTCGTTTAACTGTTACGGTTGGAGTAAGCGTCAGGGTCAGGTTAGGGTGGCGGTTAACTATAAGGTTTCCGCCTAGGGTTAGGGTTAGGTCTATGGATTCATTTAGGCTTCAGGTTAGGTTAGGATTGAACTTAGTTTGAGGGAGTAAGTTTAGGACTACTGTTAGTTTCCGGTTAACTGTTACGGTTGGATTAAGCGTCAGGGTCAGGTTAGAGTGGGGGTTAAGCATAAGTTGTCCGCCTAGGGTTAGGGTTAGGTCTATGGTTTCATTTAGGCTTCAGGTTAGGTTAGGATTGAACTTAGTTTGAGGGAGTAAGTTTAGAGCTACTGTTAGTTTTCGGTTCAGTGTTACGTTTGGAGTTAGCGTTAGGGTCCGGTTAAGTGTGGGGTTGAGCTTAAGGTGTCCGCCTAGGTTTAGGGTTAGGTCTGTGATTTGAGTTAGGCTTCAGGATAGGTTAGCTTTGAACTTAGTTTTAGGGAGAAAGTTTAGGACTACTATTAGTTTTCGGTTCAGTGTTACGGTTGGAGATAGCGTCAGGGTCAGGTTAGGGTTGGGGTTGAGCTTCAGGTGTCGGCCTAGGGTTCGGGTTAGGTCTATGGTTTGAGTTAGGCTTCAGGTTAGGTTAGGTTTGAACTTAGTTTGAGGGAGTAAGTTTAGGGCTACTGTTAGTTTTCGGTTCAGTGTTACGGTTGGAGTTAGCGTGAGGGTTAGGTTAGGGTTGGGGTTGAGCTTATGGGGTCCGCCTAGGGTTAGGGTTAGGTCTATGGTTTGAGTTAGGCTTCAGGTTAGGTTAGGTTTGAACTTTGTTTGAAGGAGTAAGTGTAGGCCTATTGTATTTTTCTGTTCAGTGTTTCGGTTGAATTTAGCCCTAGGGTCAGGTTAGGGTTGGGGTCAAGCTTAAGGTGTTCGCCTAGGGTTAGGGTTAGGTCTATTGTTTGAGTTAGGCTTCAGGTTAGGTTAGGTTTGAACTTAGTTTGAGGGAGTAAGTTTAGGGCTACTGTTAGTTTTCGGTTCAGTGTTACGGTTGGAGTTAGCGTGAGGGTCAGGTTAGGGTTGGGGTTGAGCTTAAGGTGTCCGCCTAGGGTTACGTTTAGGTCTATTGTTTGAGTTAGGCTTCAGGTTAGGTTAGGTTTGAACTTAGTTTGAGCGAGTAAGTTTAGGGCTACTCTTAGTTTTCGGTTCAGTGATATGGTTCGAGTTATCCTGGAGGTCAGGTTAGCGTTGGGGTTGAGCTTAAGGTGTCTGCCTAGGGTTAGGGTTAGGTGTATGGTTTGATTTAGGCTTCAGGTTAGGTTAGGTTTGAACTTAGTTTGAGGAGTAAGTTTAGGGCTACTGTTAGTTTTCGGGAAACTGTTATGGTTGGAGTTAGCGTCAGGGCAAGGTTAGGGTTGGGGTTGAGATTAAGGTGTCCGCCTAGGGTTAGGGTTAGGTGTATGGTTTAATTTACGCTTCAGGTTAGGTTAGGTTTGAAGTTAGTTTGAGGGAGTAAGATTAGGGCTACTGTTAGTTTTCGGTTCAGTGTTACGGTTGGAGTTAGCGTGAGGTTCAGGTTAGGGTTGGGGTTGAGCTTAGGGTGTCCGCCTAGGGTTAGGGTTAGGTCTGTGGTTTGAGTTAGGCTTCAGGTTAGGTTAGGTTTGAACTTAGTTTGAGGGAGTAAGTTTAGGGCTACTGTTAGTTTTCGGTTCAGTGTTATGGTTGGAGATAGCGTCAGGGTCAGGTTAGGGTTGGGGTTGAGCTTAAGGTGTCCGCCTAGGGTTAGGGTTAGGTCTATGGTTTGAGTTAGGCTTCAGGATAGAATAGGTTTGAAGTTAGATTGAGGGTGTAAGTTCAGGGCTACTGTTAGTTTTCGGTTAACTGTTACAGTTGGAGTAAGCGTCAGGGTCAGGTTAGTTTGGGGGTTAAGCATAAGTTGTCCGCCTAGGGTTAGGGTTAGGTCTATGACTTGATTTAGGCTTCAGGTTAGGTTAGGTTTGAACTTAGTTTGAGGGAGTAAGTTTAGTGCTACTGTTAGTTTTCGGTTCAGTGTTACGGTTGGAGTTAGCGTGAGGGTTAGGTTAGGGTTGGGGTTGAGCTTATGGGGTCCGCATAGGGTTAGGGTTAGGTCTATGGTTTGAGTTAGGCTTCAGGTTAGGTTAGGTTTGAACTTAGTTTGAAGGAGTAAGTTTAGGCCTATTGTATTTTTCTGTTCAGTGTTTCGGTTGAATTTAGCCTCAGGGTCAGGTTAGGGTTGGGGTCAAGCTTAAGGTGTTCGCCTAGGGTTAGGGTTAGGTCTATTGTTTGAGTTAGGCTTCAGGTTAGGTTCGGTTTGAACGTAGTTTGAGGGAGTAAGTTTAGGGCTACTGTTAGTTTTCGGTCCAGTGTTACGGTTGGAGTTAGCGTGAGGGTCAGGTTAGGGTTGGGGTTGAGCTAAAGGTGTTCGCCTAGGCTTAGGGTTAGGTCTATGGTTTCATTTAGGCTTCAGGTTAGGTTAGGTTTGAACTTAGCTTGAGGGAGTAAGTTTAGGGCTACTGTTAGTTTTCGGTTCAGTCTTACGGTTGGAGATAGCGTCATGGTCAAGTTAGGTTTGGGGTGGAGATTCAGGTGTCTGCCTAGGGTTAGGGTTAGGTCTATGGTTTGAGATAGGCTTCAGTTTAGGTTAGGTTTGAACTTAGTTTGAGGGAGTAAGTTTAGGCCTATTGTATTTTTCGGTTCAGTGTTACGGTTGAATTTAGCCTCAGGGTCAGGTTAGGGTTGGGATCGAACTTAAGGTGTCCGCCTAGGGTTAGGGTTAGGTGAATGGTTTGATTTAGGCTTCATGTTAGGTTAGGTTTGAACTTAGTTTGAGGGAGTAAGTTTAGGACTACTGTTAATTTTCGTTTAACTGTTACGGTTGGAGTAAGCGTCAGGGTCAGGTTAGGGTGGCGGTTAAGTATAAGGTTTCCGCCTAGGGTTAGGGTTAGGTCTATGGTTTCATTTAGGCTTCAGGTTAGGTTAGGATTGAACTTAGTTTGAGGGAGTAAGTTTAGGACTACTGTTAGTTTCCGGTTAACTGTTACGGTTGGAGTAAGCGTCAGGGTCAGGTTAGAGTGGGGGTTAAGCATAAGGTGTCCGCCTTGGGTTAGGGTTAGGTCTATGGTTTCATTTAGGCTTCAGGTTAGGTTAGGATTGAACTTAGTTTGAGGGAGTAAGTTTAGAGCTACTGTTAGTTTTCGGTTCAGTGTTACGTTTGGAGTTAGCGTTAGGGTCCGATTAAGGTTGGGGTTGAGCTTAAGGTGTCGGCCTAGGTTTAGGGTTAGGTCTGTGATTTGAGTTGGGCTTCAGGTTAGGTTAGGTTTGAACTTAGTTTTAGGGAGAAAGTTTAGGACTACTGTTAGTTTTCGGTTCAGTGTTATGGTTGGAGATAGCGTCAGGGTCAGGTTAGGTTTGGGGTTGAGCTTCAGGTGTCGTCCTAGGGTTAGGGTTAGGTCTATGGTTTGAGTTAGGCTTCAGGTTAGGTTAGGTTTGAACTTAGTTTTAGGGAGAAAATTTAGGACTACTGTGAGTTTTCGGTTCAGTATTACGGTTGGAGATAGCGTCAGGGTCAGGTTAGGGTTGGGGTGGAGCTTCAGGTGTCGGCCTAGGGTTAGGGTTAGGTCTATGGTTTGAGCTAGGCTTCAGGTTAGGTTAGGTTTGAACTTAGTTTTAGGGAGAAAGTTTAGGGCTATTGTTAGTTTTAGGTTCAGTGTTACGGTTGGATTTAGCGTGAGGGTCAGGTTAGGGTTGGGTTTGAGCTTCAGCTGTCCGCCCAGGGTTAGGGTTAGGTGTATGTTTTAATTTAGGCTTCAGGTTAGGTAAGGTTTGAACTTAGTTTGAGGGAGTAAGTTTAGGGCTACTGTTAGTTTTCGGTTAACTGTTACAGTTGGAATAAGCGTCAGGGTCAGGGTAGGGTGGGGGTTAAGCATAAGGTGTCCGCCTAGGGTTAGGGTTAGGTCTATGGTTTGAGTTAGGCTTCAGGTTAGGTTACGTTTGAACTTAGTTTGAGGGAGTCTGTTTAGGGCTACTCTTAGTTTTCGGTTAACTGTTACAATTGGAGTAAGCGTTAGGGTCAGGTTAGGTTTGGGGTTGAAGGTAAGGTGTCCGCCTAGGGTTAGGGTTAGTTGTATGGTTTGATTTAGGCTTCAGGTTAGGTTAGGTTTGAACTTAGTTTGAGGGAGTAAGTTTAGGGCTACTGTTAGTTTTCGGTTCAGTATTATGGTTGGAGTTAGCGTCAGGGTCAGGTTAGGGTTGGGGTTAGCTTGAGATGTCCGCCTAGGGTTAGGGTTAGGTGTATGGTTTGATTTAGGCTTCAGGTTAGGTAAGGTTTGAACTTAGTATGAGGGAGTAAGTTTAGGGCTACTGTTAGTTTTTGGGAAACTGTTACGGTTGGAGTTAGCGTCAGGGTCAGGTTAGGGTTGGGGTTGAGATTAAGGTGTCTGTCTAGGGTTAGGGTTAGGTGTATGGTTTGATTTAGGCTTCAGGTTAGGTTAGGTTTGAACTTAGTTTGAGGGAGTAAGTTTAGGGCTACTGTTAGTTTTCGGTTAACTGTTACAGTTGGAGTAAGCGTCAGGGTCAGGGTAGTGTGGGGGTTAAGCATAAGGTGTCGGCCTAGGGTTAGGGTTAGGTCTATGGTTTGAGCTAGGCTTCAGGTTAGGTTAGGTTTGAACTTAGTTTTAGGGAGAAAGTTTAGGGCTATTGTTAGTTTTAGGTTCAGTGTTACGGTTGGATTTAGCGTGAGGGTCAGGTTAGGGTTGGATTTGAGCTTCAGGTGTCCGCCTAGGGTTAGGGTTAGGTGTATGTTTTAATTTAGGCTTCAGGTTAGGTAAGGTTTGAACTTAGTTTGAGGGAGTAAGTTTAGGGCTACTGTTAGTTTTCGGTTAACTGTTACAGTTGGAGTAAGTTTCAGGGTCAGGGTAGGGTGGGGGTTAAGCATAAGGTGTCCGCCTAGGGTTAGGGTTAGGTCTATGGTTTGAGTTAGGCTTCAGGTTAGGTTATGTTTCAACTTAGTTTGAGGGATTAAGTTTAGGGCTACTGTTAGTTTTCGGTTAACTGTTACAGTTGGAGTAAGCTTTAGGGTCAGGTTAGGTTTGGGGTTGAAGTTAAGGTGTCCGCCTAGGGTTAGGGTTAGGTGTATGGTTTGATTTAGGCTTCAGGTTAGGTTAGGTTTGAACTTAGTTTGAGGGAGTAAGTTTAGGGCTACTGTTAGTTTTCGGTTCAGTATTATGGTTGGAGTTAGCGTCAGGGTCACGTTAGGGTTGGGGTTAGCTTGAGGTGTCCGCCTAGGGTTAGGGTTACGTCCATGGTTTGATTTAGGCTCCAAGTTAGGTTACGTTTGAACTTAGTTTGAGGGAGTAAGTTTAGGGCTACTGTTAGTTTTCGGTTCAGTGTTACGGTTGGAGATAGCGTCAGGGTCGGGTTAGGGTTGGAGTTGAGCTTAAGGTGTCCGCCTAGGGTTAGGGTTAGGTCTGTGGTTTGATTTAGGCTTCAGGTTCGTTTACGTTTGAACTTAGTTTGAGTGAGTAAGTTTAGGGCTACTGTTAGTTTTCGGGTAACTGTTATGGTTGGAGATCGCGTCAGGTCCGGTTATGGTTCGGGTTGAGCTTCAGGTGTCCGCCTATTGTTAGGGTTATGTCTATGATGTGAGTTAGGCTTCAGGTTAGGTTAGGTTTGAACTAAGTTCGCGCAAGTAAGTTAAGGGCTACTCTTATTTTTCGGTTCAGTGATATGGTTGGAGTTAGCCTGGAGGTCAGGTTAGGGTTGGGGTTGAGCTAAAGGTGTCCGCCTAGGGTTAGGGTTAGGTGTATGGTTTGATTTAGGCGTCAGGTTAGGTTAGGTTTGAACTTAGTTTGAGAGAGTAAGTTTAGGGCTACTATTAGTTTTTGATTCAGTGTTACATTTGGAGTTAGTGTGAGTGTCCGGTTAGGGTTGGGGTTGAGTTTAAGGTGTCCGCCTAGGGTTAGGGGTAGGTCTGTGGTTTGAGATAGGCTTCAGGTTAGGTTAGGTTTGAACTTAGTTTGAGGGAGTAAGCTTAGGGCTACTGTTAGTTTTCGTGTAACTGTTACGGTTGGAGTTAGCATTAGGGCCATGTTAGGGTTGGGGTTGAGCTTAAGGTGTCCGCCTAGGGTTAGGGTTAGGTGTATGTTTTCATTTCGGCTTCAGGTTAGGTTAGGTTTGAAGTTAGTTTGAGGGAGTCAGTTTAGGGCTACCGTTAGTTTTCGGTTAACTGTTACAGTTGGAGTAAGCGTCAGGGTCGGGTTAGGGTGGGGGTTAAGCATAAGGTGTCCGCCTAGGGTTAGGCTTAGGTCTATGGTTTGAGTTAGTCTTCAGGTTAGGTTAGGTTTGAACTTAGTTTGAGGGAGTAAGTTTAGGGCTACTTTTAGTTTTCGGTTAACTGTTACAGTTGGAGTAAGCGTCAGGGTCAGGTTAGGGTGAGTGTTATGAATAAGTTGTCCGCCTAGGGTTAGGGTTAGGTCTATGGTTTCATTTAGGCTTCAGGTTAGGTTAGGATTGAACTTAGTTTGAGCGAGTCAGTTTAGGGCTACTGTTAGTTTTCGGTTAACTGTTACGGTTGGATTTAGCCTCAGGGTCAGGTTAGGTTTGGGGTTAAGCTTAAGGTGTCCGCCTAGGGTTAGGGTTAGGTCTGTGGTTTGAGTTAGGCTTCAGGTTAGGTTAGGTTTGAACGTAGTGTGAGGGAGTAAGTTTAGGGGTACTGTTAGTTTTCGGTTCAGTGTTACGGTTGGCGTTAGCGTGAGGGTCAGGTCAGGGTTGGGGTTGAGCTTAAGGTTTCCGCCTTGGGTTAGGGTTAGGTGTATGGTTTGATTTTGGCTTCTGGTTATGTTAGCTTTGAACTTAGTTTGAGAGAGTAAGTTTAGGGGTACTGTTAGTTTTCGGGTAAATGTTACGGTTGGAGTTAGCGTCAGGACCAGGTTAGGGTTGGGATTGAGCTTAAGGTGTCCGTCCGCCTAGGGTTAGGGTTAGGTGCATGGTTTGATTTAGGCTTCAGGTTAGGTTAGGTTTGAAGTTAGTTTCGGGGAGTAAGTTTAGGGCTACTGTTAGTTTTCGGTTAATTGTTACAGTTGGAGTAAGCGTCAGGGTCAGGTTAGGGTGGGGGTTAAGCATATGGTGTCCGCCTAGGATTAGGGTTAGGTCTATGATTTGATTTAGGTTTCAGGTTAGGTTAGGTTTGAACTTAGTTTGAGGGAGTCAGTTTAGGGCTACTGTTAGTTTTCGGTTAACTGTTTCGGTTGGAGTAAGCGTCAGGGTCAGGTTAGGTTGGGGGTTAAGCATAAGGTGTCCGCTAGGGTTAGGGTTAGGTCTATGGTTTCATTTAGGCTTCAGGTTAGGTTAGGATTGAACTTAGTTTGAGGGAGTAAGTTTAGGGCTACTGTTAGTTTTCGGTTCAGTGTTACGGTTGGAGTTAGCGTGAGGGTCAGGTTAGGGATGGGGTTGAGCTTAAGGTGTCCGCCTTGGGTTAGGGTTAGGTGTATGGTTTGATTTTGGCTTCTGGTTAGGTTAGGTTTGAATTTAGTTTGAGGGAGTAAGTTTAGGGCTACTCTTAATTTTCGGGTAACTGTTATGGTTGGAGTTAGCGTCAGGGTCAGGTTAGGTTTGGGGTTGAGTTTAAGGTGTGCGCCTAGGGTTAGGGTTAGATGTACGGTTTGATTTAGGCTTCAGGTTAGGTTAGGTTTGAAGTTAGTTTGAGGAAGTAAGTTTAGGGCTACTGTTAGTTTTCGGTTAACTGTTACAGTTGGAGTAAGCGTCAGGGTCAGGGTAGGGTGGGGTTTAAGCATACGGTGTCCGCCTAGGGTTAGGGTTAGGTCTATTGTTTGAGTTAGGATTCAGGTTAGGTTAGGTTTGAACTTAGTTTGAGGGAGTAAGTTTAGGGCTACTGTTAGTTTTCGGGAAACTCTTATGGTTGGAGTTAGCGTCAGGGCAAGGTTAGGGTTGGGGTTGAGATTAAGGTGTCCGCCTAGGGTTAGGGTTAGGTGTATGGTTTCATTTAGGCTTAAGGTTAGGTTAGGTTTGAAGTTAGTTTGATGGAGTAAATTTAGGGTTACTGTTAGTTTTAGGTTAACTGTTACAGTTGGAGTAAGCGTCAGGGTCAGGATAGGGTCGGGGTTAAGCATAAGGTGTCCGCCTAGGGTTAGGGTTAGGTCTAAGATTTGATTTAGGCTTCAGGTTAGGTTAGGTTTGAACTTAGTTTGAGGGAGTAAGTTTAGGGCTACTGTTAGTTTTCGGTTAACTGTTGCAGTTGGTGTAAGTGTCAGGGTCAGGTTAGGTTTGGGGTTGAGTTTAAGGTATCTGCCTAGGGTTAAGGTTAGGTGTATGGTTTGATTTAGGCTTCAGGTTAGGATAGGTTTGAACTTAGTCTGAGGGAGTAAGTTTAGGGCTACTGTTAGTTTTCGGTTCAGTGTTACGGTTGGAGTTAGCGTGAGGGTCAGGTTAGTGTTGGGGTAAGCTTAAGGTGTCCGCCTAGGGTTAGGGTTAGGCCTATGGTTTCATTTAGGCTTCAGGTTAGGTTAGGATTGAACTTAGTTTGAGCGAGTCAGTTTAGGGCTACTGTTAGTTTTCGGTTAACTGTTACGGTTAGATTTATCCTCAGGGTCAGGTTAGGGTTGGGGTTAAGCTTAAGGTGTCCGCCTAGGGTTAGGTTTAGGTCTGTGGTTTGAGTTAGGCTTCAGGTTAGGTTAGGTTTGAACTTAGTTTGAGGGAGTTAGTTTAGGGCTACTGTTAGTTTTCGATTCAGTGTTATGTTTGGAGATAGCGTCAGGGTCAGGTTATGGTTGGGGTTGAGCTTCAGGTGTCCGCCTAGGGTTAGGATTAGGTCTATGGTTTGAGTTAGGCTTCAGGTTAGGTTAGGTTTGAACTTAGTTTGAGGGAGTCAGTTTAGGGCTACTCTTAGTTTTCGGTGATATGGTTGGAGTTAGCCTGGAGGTCAGGTTAGGGTTGGGGTTGAGCTTAAGGTGTCCGCCTAGGGTTAGGATTAGGTGTATGGTTTGATTTAGGCTTCAGGTTAGGTTAGGTTTGAACTTAGTTTGAGGGAGTAAGTTTAGGGCTACTGTTAGTTTTTGGGAAACTGTTACAGTTGGAGTAAGCGTCAGGGTCAGGTTAGGGTGGGGGTTAAGCATAAGGTGTCCGCCTAGGGTTAGGGTTACGTCTAAGATTTGATTTAGGCTTCAGGATAGGTTAGGTTTGAACTTAGTTTGAGGGAGTCAGTTTAGGGCTACTGTTAGTTTTCGGTTAACTGTTACGGTTGGTGTAAGTGTCAGGGTAAGGTTAGGTTTGGGGTTGAGCTTAAGGTATCCGCCTAGGGTTAGGGTTAGGTGTGTGGTTTGATTTAGGCTTCAGGTTAGGATAGGTTTGAACTTAGTTTGAGGGAATAAGTTTATGGCTACTCTTAGTTTTCGGTTCAGTGTTACGGTTGGATTTAGCCTCAGGGTCAGGATAGGGTTGGGGTTAAGCTTAAGGTGTCCGCCTAGGGTTAGGTTTAGGTCTATTGTTTGAGTTAGGCTTCAGGTTAGGTTAAGATTGAACTTAGTTTGAAGGAGTAAGTTTAGGGCTACTGTTAGTTTTCGGTTCAGTGTTACGGTTGGAATGAGCGTAAGGGTCAGGTTAGGGTTGGGGTTGAACTTAAGGTGTCCGCCTACGGTTAGGGTTAGGTCTGTGGTTTGAGTTAGGCTTCAGGTTAGTTTAGGTTTGAACTTAGTTTGAGGGAGTAAGTTTAGGGCTACTGTTAGTTTTCGATTCAGTGTTATGTTTGGAGATAGCGTCAGGGTCAGGTTATGGTTGGGGTTGAGCTTCAGGTGTCTGCCTAGGGTTAGGATTAGGTCTATGGTTTGAGTTAGGCTTCAGGGTAGGTTAGGTTTGAACTTAGTTTGAGGGAGTAAGTTTAGGGCTACTGTTAGTATTCGGTTCAGTGTTACTGTTGGAGTTAGCGTGAGGGTCAGGTTAGGGTTGGGGTTGAGCTTAAGGTGTCCGCCTAGGGTTAGGGTTAGGTTTATGGTTTGATTTAGGCTTCAGGTTAGGTTAGGTTTGAACTTAGTTTGAGGGAGTAAGTTTAGGGCTATTGTTAGTTTTCGGGTAACTGTTACGGTTGGAGTTAGCGTCAGGGCCAGGTTATGGTTGGGGTTGAGCTTAAGGTGTCCGCCTAGAGTTACTGTTAGGTGAATGGTTTGATTTAGGCTTCAGGTTAGGTTATGTTTGAACTTAGTTTGAGGGCGTAAGTTTAGGGCTACTGTTAGTTTTCGGTTAACTGTTACGGTTTGAGACAGCGTCACGGTCAGGTTAGGTTTGGGGTTGACCTTAAGGTGTCCGCCTAGGGTTAGGGTTAGGTGTATGTTTTGATTTAGGCTTCAGGTTAGGTTAGGTTTGAAGTTAGTTTGAGGGAGTTAGTTTAGGGCTTCTGTTAGTTTTCGGTTAACTGCTACAGTTGGAGTAAGCGTCAGGGTCAGGGTAGGGTGGGGTTTAAGTATAAGGTGTCCGCCTAGGGTTAGGGTTAGGTCTATGATTTGATTTAGGCTTCAGGTTAGGTTCGGTTTGAACTTAGTTTTAGGGAGTCAGTTTAGGGCTACTGTTAGTTTTCAGTTCAGTATTGCGGTTGGATTTAGCCTCAGGGTCAGGTTATGGTTGGGGTTAAGCTTAAGGTGTCCGCCTAGGGTTAGGGTTAGGTCTATTGTTTGAGTTAGGCTTCAGGTTAGGTTAGGTTTGAACTTAGTTTGAGGGAGTGAGTTTACGGCTACTGTTAGTTTTTGGTTCAGTGTTACGTTTGGACTTAGCGTGAGGGTCCGGTTAGGGTTGGGGTTGAGCTTAAGGTGTCTGCCTAGGGTTAGGGTTAGGTCTGTGGTATGAGTTAGGCATCAGGTTAGGTTAGGTTTGAACTTAGTTTGAGGGAGTAATTTTAGGGATACTGTTAGTTTTCAGTTCAGTGTTACGTTGGAGATAGCGTCAGGGTCAGGTTAGGGTTGTGGTTGAGCTTCAGATGTCCGCCTAGGGTTAAGGTTAGGTCTATGGTTTGAGTTAGGCTTCAGGATAGGTTTGGTTTGAACTTAGTTTGATGGAGTAAGTTTAGGGATACTGTTAGTTTTCGGTTCAGTGTTACGGTTGGAGTTAGCGTTAGGGTCACGAAATGGTTGGGGTTGTGTTTAAGGTGTCCGCCTAGGGTTAGGGTTAGGTTTATGGTTAGATTTAGGCTTCAGGTTAGGTTAGGTTTGAACTTAGTTTGAGGGAGTAAGTTTAGGTCTACTCTTAGTTTTCGGGTAACTGTTACTGTTGGAGTTAGCGTCAGGGCCAGGTTAGGGTTGGGGTTGAGCTTAAGGTGTCCGCCTAGGTTTAGGGTTAGGTTTATGGTTTGATTTAGGCTTCAGGTTAGGTTAGGTTTGAACTTAGTTTGAGGGAGTAAGTATAGGGCTACTGTTAGTTTTCGGTTAACTGTTACAGCTGGAGTAAGCGTCACGGTCAGGTTAGGGTGGAGTTTAAGCATAAGGTGTCCGGCTAGGGTTAGGGTTAGGTGTATGATTTGATTTAGGCTTCAGGTTAGGTTAGGTTTGAAGTTAGTTTGAGGGAGTAAGTTTAGGGCTACTGTTAGTTTTCGGTTCAGTGTTACGGTTGGAGTTAGCATGAGGGTCAGGTTAGGGTTGGGGTTGAACTTAAGGTGTCCGCCTAGGGTTAGGGTTAGGTCTGTGGTTAGAGTTAGGCTTCAGGTTAGGTTAGGTTTGAACTTAGATTGAGGGAGTAAGTTTACGGCTACTGTTAGTTTTCGGGAAACTGTTACAGTTGGAGTAAGCGTCAGGGTCAGGTTAGGGTGGGGGTTGGGCATAAGGTGTCCGCCTAGGGTTAGGGTTAGGTCTAAGATTTGATTTAGGCTTCAGGATAGGTTAGGTTTGAACTTAGTTTGAGGGAGTCAGTTTAGGGCTACTGTTAGTTCTCGGTTAACTGTTACGGTTGGTGTAAGTGTCAGGGTCAGATTAGGTTTGGGGTTGAGCTTAAGGTATCCGCCTAGGGTTAGGGTTAGGTGTATGGTTTGATTTTGGCTTTAGGTTAGGTTAGATTTGAAGTTAGTTTCAGGGAGTAAGTTTAGGGCTACTGTTAGTTTTCGGTTCAGTGTTACAGTTGGAGTAAGCGTCAGGGTCAGGTTAGGGTGGGGGTTAAGCATAAGGTGTCCGCCTAGGGTTAGGGTTAGGTCTATGGTTTCATTTACGCTTCAGGATAGGTTAGGATTGAACTTAGTTTGAGGGAGTAAGTTTAGGGCTACTGTTAGTTTTCGGGAAACAGTTATGGTTGGAGTTAGCGTCAGGGCAAGGTTAGGGTTGGGGTTGAGATTAAGGTGTCCGCCTAGCGTTAGGGTTAGGTGTATGGTTTCATTTAGGCTTAAGGTTAGGTTAGGTTTGAATTTAGTTTGATGGAGTAAATTTAGGGCTACTGTTAGTTTTCGGTTAACTGTTACGGTTGGAGTAAACTTCAGGGTTAGGTTAGGGTGGGGGTTAAGCATAAGGTGTCCGCCTAGGGTTAGGGTTAGGTCTAAGATTTGATTTAGGCTTCAGGTTAGGTTAGGTTTCAACTTAGTTTGAGGGAGTAAGTTTAGGGCTATTGTTAGTTTTCGGGTAACTGTTACGGTTGGAGTTAGCGTCAGGGCCAGGTTATGGTTGGGGTTGAGCTTTAGGTTTCCGCCTAGAGTTACGGTTAGGTGTATGGTTTGATTTAGGCTTCAGGTTAGGTTATGTTTGAACTTAGTTTGAGCGCGTAAGTTTAGGGCTACTGTTAGTTTTCGGTTAACTGTTACGGTTTGAGATAGCGTCATGGTCAGGTTAGGTTTGGGGTTGACCTTAAGGTGTCCGCCTAGGGTTAGGGTTAGGTGTATGGTTTGATTTAGGCTTCAGGTTAGGTTAGGTTTGAAGTTAGTTTGAGGGAGTTAGTTTAGGGCTACTGTTAGTTTTCGGTTAACTGCTACAGTTGGAGAAAGCGTCAGGGTCAGGGTAGGGTGGGGTTTAAGCATAAGGTGTCCGCCTAGGGTTAGGGTTAGGACTATGATTTGATTTAGTCTTCAGGTTAGGTTAGGTTTGAACTTAGTTTGAGGGAGTCAGTTTAGGGCTACTGTTAGTTTTCGGTTCAGTATTGCGGTTCGATTTAGCCTCAGGGTCAGGTTAGGGTTGGGGTTAAGCTTAAGGTGTCCGCCTAGGGTTAGGGTTAGGTCTATTGTTTGAGTTAGGCTTCAGGTTAGGTTAGGTTTCAACTTAGTTTGAGGGAGTAAGTTTAGGGCTACTGTTAGTTTTCTGTTAACTGTTACAGTTGATTTAAGTGTCAGGGTCAGGATAGGTTTGGGGTTGAGCTTAAGGTATCCACCTAGAGTTAGGGTTAGGTGTATGGTTTGATTTAGGCTTCAGGTTAGGATAGTTTTGAACTTAGTTTGAGGGAGTAAGTTTAGGGCTACTGTTAGTTTTCGTTTAACTGTTACGGTTGGAGTAAGCGTCAGGGTCAGGTTATGGTGGGGGTTAACCATAAGGTGTCCTTCTAGGGTTAGGTCTATGGTTTCATTTAGGCTTCAGGTTAGGTTAGGATTGAACTTAGTTTGAGGGAGTAAGTTTAGGGCTACTGTTAGTTTTCGGTTCAGTGTTACGTTTGGAGTTAGCGTGAGGGTCCAGTTAGGGTTGGGGTGGAGCTTAAGGTGTCTGCCTAGGGTTAGGGTTAGGTGTATGCTTTGATTTAGGCTTCAGGTTAGGTTAGGTTCGAACTTAGTTTGAGGGAGTAAGTTTAGGGCTACTGTTAATTTTCGGTTCAGTATTATGTTTGGAGTTAGAGTCAGGGTCAGGTTAGGGTTGGGGTAGCTTGAGGTGTCCGCCTAGGGTTAGGGTAAGGTCCATGGTTTGATTTAGGCTCCAGGTTAGGTTACGTTTGAACTTAGTTTGAGTGAGTAAGTTTAGGACTACTGTTAATTTTTGGTTCAGTGTTACGGTTGGAGATAGCGTCAGGGTCAGTTTAGGGTTGGAGTTGAGCTTAAGGTGTCCGCCTAGGGTTAGGGTTAGGTCTAAGATTTGATTTAGGTTTCAGGTTAGGTTAGGTTTGAACATAGTTTGAGGGAGTCACTTTAGGGCTACTCTTAGTTTTCGGTTCTGTGATATGGTTGGAGTTAGCCTGGAGGTCAGGTTAGGGTTGGGGTTGAGCTTAAGGTGTCCGCCTAGAGTTAGGGTTAGGTGTATGATTTGATTTAGGCTTCAGGTTAGGTTAGGTTTGAACTTAGTTTGAGGGAGTAAGTTTAGGGCTACTGTTAGTTTTCGGTTAAGTGTTACAGTTGGATTAAGCGTCAGGGTCAGGTTAGTTTGGGGGTTAAGCATAAGTTGTCCGCCTAGGGTTAGGGTTAGGTCTATGACTTGATTTAGGCTTCAGGTTAGGTTAGGTTTGAACTTAGTTTGAGGGAGTAAGTTTAGGGCTACTGTTAGTTTTCGGTTCAGTGTTACGGTTGGAGTTAGCGTGAGGGTTAGGTTAGGGTTGGGGTTGAGCTTATGGGGTCCGCCTAGGGTTAGGGTTAGGTCGATGGTTTGAGTTAGGCTTCAGGTTAGGTTAGGTTTGAACTTAGTTTGAGGGAGTAAGTTTAGGCCTATTGTATTTTTCGGTTCAGTGTTACGGTTGAATTTAGCCTCAGGGTCAGGTTAGGGTTGGGGTCGAGCTTAAGGTGTCTGCCTAGGGTTAGGGTTAGGTCTATTGTTTGAGTTAGGCTTCAGGTTAGGTTAGGTTTGAACTTAGTTTGAGGGCGTAAGTTTAGGGCTACTGTTAGTTTTCGGTTCAGAGTTACGGTTGGAGATAGCGTGAGGGTCAGGTTAGGGTTGGGGTTGAGCTTAAGGTGTCCGCCTAGGGTTAGGGTTAGGTCTGTGGTTTGAGTTAGGCTTCAGGTTAGGTTAGGTTTGAACTTAGTTTGAGGGAGTAATTTTAGGGCTACTGTCAGTTTTCGGTTAACTGTTACGGTTGGAGTAAGCGCCTGGGTCAGGTTAGGTTTGGGGTTGAGCTTAAGGTGTCCGCCTAGGGTTAGGGTTAGGTGAATGGTTTGATTTAGGCTTCAGGTTAGGTTAGGTTTGAACTTAGTTTGTGGGAGTAAGTTTAGGACTACTGTTAGTTTTCGTTTAACTGTTACGGTTGGAGTAAGCGTCAGGGTCAGGTTAGGGTGGCGGTTAAGTATAAGGTTTCCGCCTAGGGTTAGGGTTAGGTCTATGGTTTCATTTAGGCTTCAGGTTAGGTTAGGATTGAACTTAGTTTGAGGGAGTAAGTTTAGAGCTACTGTTAGTTTTCGGTTCAGTGTTACGTTTGGAGTTAGCGTTAGGGTCCGGTTAAGGTTGGGGTTGAGCTTAAGGCGTCCGCCTAGGTTTAGGGTTAGGTCTGTGATTTGAGTTAGGCTTCAGGTTAGGTTAGGTTTGAACTTAGTTTTAGGGAGAAAGTTTAGGACTACTGTTAGTTTTCGGTTCAGTGTTATGGTTGGGGTTAGCGTGAGGGTCAGGTTAGGGTTGGGGTTGAGCTTCAGGTGTCGGCCTAGGGTTAGGGTTAGGTGTATGGTTTGATTTTGGCTTCTGGTTAGGTTAGGTTTGAATTTAGTTTGAGGGAGTAAGTTTAGGGCTACTCTTAGTTTTCGGGTAACTGTTATGGTTGGAGTTAGCGTCAGGGTCAGGTTAGGGTTGGGGTTGAGTTTAAGGTGTCCGCCTAGGGTTAGGGTTAGGTGTATGGTTTGATTTAGGCTTCAGGTTAGGTTAGGTTTGAAGTTAGTTTGAGGGAGTAAGTTTAGGGCTACTGTTAGTTTTCGGTTAACTGTTACAGTTGGAGTAAGCGTCAGGGTCAGGGTAGGGTGGGGTTTAAGCATACGGTGTCCGCCTAGGGTTAGGGTTTGGTCTATTGTTTGAGTTAGGATTCAGGTTAGGTTAGCTTTGAACTTAGTTTGAGGGAGTAAGTTTAGGGCTACTGTTAGTTTTCGGGAAACTCTTATGGTTGGAGTTAGCGTCAGGGCAAGGTTAGTGTTGGGGTTGAGATTAAGGTGTCCGCCTAGGGTTAGGGTTAGGTGTATGGTTTCATTTAGGCTTAAGGTTAGGTTAGGTTTGAAGTTAGTTTGATGGAGTAAATTTAGGGCTACTGTTAGTTTTAGGTTAACTGTTACAGTTGGAGTAAGCGTCAGGGTCAGGATAGGGTCGGGGTTAAGCATAAGTTGTCCGCCTAGGATTAGGGTTAGGTCTAAGATTTGATTTAGGCTTCAGGTTAGGTTAGGTTTGAACTTAGTTTGAGGGAGTAAGTTTAGGGCTACTGTTAGTTTTCGGGAAACTGTTACAGTTGGTGTAAGTGTCAGGGTCAGGTTAGGTTTGGGGTTGAGTTTAAGGTATCCGCCTAGGGTTAAGGTTAGGTGTATGGTTTGATTTAGGCTTCAGGTTAGGATAGGTTTGAACTTAGTTTGAGGGAGTAAGTTTAGGGCTACTGTTAGTTTTCGTTTAACTGTTACGGTTGGAGTAAGCGTCAGGGTCAGGTTATGGTGGGGGTTAACCATAAGGTGTCCACCTAGGGTTAGGGTTAGGTCTATGGTTTCATTTAGGCTTCAGGTTAGGTTAGGATTGAACTTAGATTGAGGGAGTAAGTTTAGGACTACTCTTAGTTTCGGTTCAGTGATATGGTTGAAGTTAGCCTGGAAGTCAGGTTAAGGTGTCCGCCTAGGGTTAGGGTTAGGTGTATGGTTTAATTTACGCTTCAGGTTAGGTTAGGTTTGAAGTTAGTTTGAGGGAGTAAGTTTAGGGCTACTGTTAGTTTTCGGTTCAGTGTTACGGTTGGAGTTAGCGTGAGGGTCAGGTTAGGGTTGGGGTAAGCTTAAGGTGTCCGCCTAGGGTTAGGGTTAGGTCTATGGTTTCATTTAGGCTTCAGGTTAGGTTAGGATTGAACTTAGTTTGAGCGAGTCAGTTTAGGGCTACTGTTAGTTTTCGGTTAACTGTTACGGTTAGATTTATCCTCAGGGTCAGGTTATGGTTGGGGTTGAGCTTCAGGTGTCCGCCTCGGGTTAGGATTAGGTCTATGGTTTGAGTTAGGTTTCAGGTTAGGTTAGGTCTGAACTTAGTTTGTGGGAGTAAGTTTAGGGCTACTGTTAGTATTCGGTTCAGTGTTACTGTTGGAGTTAGCGTGAGGGTCAGATTAGGGTTGGGGTTGAGCTTAAGGTGTCCGCCTAGGGTTAGGGTTAGGTTTATGGTTTGATTTAGGCTTCAGGTTAGGTTAGGTTTGAACTTAGTTTAAGGGAGTAAGTTTAGGGCTATTGTTAGTTTTCGGGTAATTGTTACGGTTGGAGTTAGCGTCAGGGCCAGGTTATTGTTGGGGTTGAGCTTAAGGTGTCCGCCTAGAGTTACGGATAGGTGTATGGTTTGATTTAGGCTTCAGGTTAGGTTATGTTTGAACTTAGTTTGAGGGCGTAAGTTTAGGGCTACTGTTAGTTTTCGGGAAACTGTTACAGTTGGAGTAAGCGTCAGGGTCAGGTTAGGGTGTGGGTTAAGCATAAGGTGTCCGCCTAGGGTTAGGTTTAGGTCTAAGATTTGATTTAGGCTTCAGGATAGGTTAGGTTTGAACTTAGTTTGAGGGAGTCAGTTTAGGGCTACTGTTAGTTTTCGGTTAACTGTTACGGTTGGTGTAAGTGTCAGGGTAAGGTTAGGTTTGGGGATGAGCTTAAGGTATCCGCCTAGGGTTAGGGTTAGGTGTGTGGTTTGATTTAGGCTTCAGGTTAGGATAGGTTTGAACTTAGTTTGAGGGAGTAAGTTTAGGGCTACTGTTAGTTTTCGTTTAACTGTTACGGTTGGAGTAAGCGTCAGGGTCAGGTTAGGGTGGGGGTTAACCATAAGGTGTCTGCCTAGGGTTAGGGTTAGGTCTATGTTTTCATTTAGGCTTCAGGTTAGGTTAGGATTGAAATTAGTTTGAGGGAATAAGTTTATGGCTACTCTTATTTTTCGGTTCAGTGTTACGGTTGGATTTAGCCTCAGGGTCAGGATAGGGTTGGGGTTAAGCTTAAGGTGTCCGCCTAGGGTTAGGTTTAGGTCTATTGTTTGAGTTAAGCTTCAGGTTAGGTTAAGTTTGAACTTAGTTTGAAGGAGTAAGTTTAGGGCTACTGTTAGTTTTCGGTTCAGTGTTTCGGTTGGAGATAGCGTCAGGGTCAGGTTAGGGTTGTGGTTGAGCTTCAGGTGTCGGCCTAGGGTTAGGGTTAGGTCTATGATTTGAGTTAGGCTTCAGGTTAGGTTAGGTTTGAACTTAGTTTGAGGGAGTAAGTTTAGGGCTACTGTTAGTTTTTGGTTCAGTGTTACGGTTGGAGTTAGCGTGAGGGTCAGGTTAGGGTTGGGGTTGAGCTTTAGGTGTCCACCTAGGGTTAGGGTTAGGAGTATGGTTTGATTTTGGCTTCTGGTTAGGTTAGGTTTGAACTTAGTTTGAGGGAGTAATTTTGGGCTACTGTTAGTTTTCGGGTAACTGTTACTGTTGGAGTTAGCGTCAGGGACAGGTTAGGGTTGGGGTTGAACTTAAGGTGTCCGCCTAGGGTTAGGGTTAGGTGTATGGTTTGATTTTGGCTTCAGGTTAGGTTAGGTTTGAAGTTAGTTTCAGGGAGTAAGTTTATGGCTACTGTTAGTTTTCGGTTAACTGTTACAGTTGGAGTAAGTGTCAGGGTCAGGTTAGTGTGGGGGTTAAGCAAAAGGTGTACGCCTAGGGTTAGGGTTAGGTCTATGGTTTCCTTTAGGCTTCAGGTTAGGTTAGGATTGAACTTAGTTTGAGGGAGTAAGTTTAGGGCTACTGTTAGTTTTCGGTTCAGTGTTACGTTTGGAGTTAGCCTGAGGGTCCGGTTAGGGTTGGGGTTGAGCTTAGGTGTCCGCCTAGGGTTAGGGTTAGGTGTATGTTTTGATTTAGGTTTCAGGTTAGGTTAGGTTTGAACTTAGTTTGAGGGAGTAAGTTTAGGGCTACTGTTAGTTTTCGGGTAAGTGTTACGGTTGGAGTTAGCGTCACGGACAGGTTAGGTTTGGGGTTGAGCTTCAGTTGTCCGCCTAGGGTTAGGGTTAGGTGTATGGTTTGATTTAGGCTTCAGGTTAGGTTATGTTTGAACTTAGTTTGAGGGAGTAAGTTTAGGGCTACTGTTAGTTTTCGGTTAACTGTTACAGTTGGAGTAAGCGTCAGGGTCAGGTTAGGTTTGGGGTTGAAGTTAAAGTGTCCGCCTAGGGTTAGGGTTAGGTGTATGGTTTGATTTAGGCTTCAGGTTAGGTTGGGTTTGAACTTAGTTTGAGGGAGTAAGTTTAGGGCTATTGTTTGTTTTCGGCTCAGTATTATGGTTGGATTTAGCGTCAGGGTCAGGTTAGGGTTGGGGTTAGCTTGAGGTTTCCGCCTAGGGTTAGGGTTAGGTCCATGGTTTGATTTAGGCTCCAGGTTAGGTTACGTTTGAACTTAGTTTGAGTGAGTAAGTTTAGGGCTACTGTTATTTTTCGGTTAAGTGTTACGATTGGAGATAGCGTCAGGGCCAGGTTAGGGTTGGGGTTGAGATTAATGTGTCCGCCTAGGGTTAGGGTTAGGTCTGTTGTTTGATTTAGGCTTCAGGTTAGGTTACGTTTGAACTTAGTTTGAGTGAGTAAGTTTAGGGCTACTGTTAGTTTTCGGTTCAGTGTTACGATTGGAGATAGCGTCAGGGTCAGGTTAGGGTTGGGGTTGAGCTTCAGGTGTCCGCCTATTGTTAGGTTTAGGTCTATGATTTGAGTTAGGCTTCAGGTTAGGTTAGGTTTGAACTTAGTTTGAGCGAGTAAGTTTAGGGCTACTGTTAATTTTCGGTTTAGTGTTACGGTTGGAGATAGCGTCATGGTCAAGTTAGGGTTGGGGTTGAGATTCAGGTGTCCGCCTAGGGTTAGGGTTAGGTCTATTGTTTAAGTTAGGCTTCAGGTTAGGTTAGGTTTGAACTTAGTTTGAGGGAGTAAGTTTAGGGCTACTGTTAGTTTTCGGTTAATTGTTACGGTTGGAGTTAGCGTGAGGGTCAGGTTAGGGTTGGGGTTGAGCTTAAGGTGTCCTCCTAGGGTTAGGGTTAGGTCTGTGGTTTGAGTTAGGCTTCAGGTTAGGTTAGGTTTGAACTTAGTTTGAGGGAGTAAGTTTAGGGCTACTGTTAGTTTTCGGTTCAGTGTTACGGTTGGAGATAGCGTCAGGGTCAGGATAGGGTTGTGATTGAGCTTCAGGTGTCCGCCTAGGGTTAGGGTTAGGTCTAAGGTTTGAGTTAGGCTTCATGTTAGGTTAGGTTTGAACTTAGTTTGAGGGAGTAAGTTTAGGGCTACTGTTAGTTTTCGGTTCAGTGTTACGGTTGGAGATAGCGTCAGGGTCTGGTTAGGGTTGTGGTTGAGTTTCAGGTGTCACCCTAGGCTTAGGGTTAGGAATATGGTTTGAGTTAGGCTTCAAGTTAGGTTAGGTTTAAAGTTAGTTTGAGGGAGTAAGTTTAGGGCTACTGTTAGTTTTCGGTTAACTCTTACAGTTGGAGTAGCGTCAGGGTCAGGTTAGGGTGGGGGTTAAGCATAAGGTGTCCGCCTAGGGTTAGGGTTAGGTCTATGATTTGATTTAGGCTTCAGGTTAGGTTATGTTTGAACTTAGTTTTAGGGAGTCAGTTTAGGGCTACTGTTAGTTTTCGGTTAACTCTTACGGTTGGAGTAAGCGTCAGGGTCGTGTTAGGTTTGGGGTTGATCTTAAGGTGTCTGCCTAGGGTTAGGGTTAGGTGTATCACTTGATTTAGGCTTCAGGTTAGGTTAGGTTTGAACTTAGTTTGAGGGAGTAAGTTTAGGGCTACTTTTAGTTTTCGTTTAACTGTTACGGTTGGAGTAAGCGTCAGGGTCAGGTTAGGGTGGGGGTTAAACATAAGGTGTCCGCCTAGGGTTAGGGTTAGGTCTATGGTTTCATTTAGGCTTCAGGTTAGGTTAGGATTGAACTTAGTTTGAGGGAGTAAGTTTAGGGCCACTGTTAGTTTTCGGTTCAGTGTTACGGTTCGATTTAGCCTCAGGGTCAGGTTAGGGTGGGGTTAAGCTTAAGGTGTCCGCCTAGGGTTAGGGTTAGGTCTATTGTTTGAGTTAGGCTTCAGGTTAGGTTAGGTTTGAATTTAGTTTGAGGGAGACAGTTTAGGGCTACTGTTAGTTTTCGTTTAACTGTTACGGTTGGAGTAAGCGTCAGGGTCAGGTTAGGGAGGTGGTTAAGCATAAGGTGTCCGCCTAGGGTTAGGGTTACGTCTATGATTTGAGTTAGGCTTCAGGTTAGGTTAGGTTTGTACTTATTTTGAGGGAGTAAGTTTAGGGCTACTGTAAGTTTTTGGTTCAGTGTTACATTTGGAGTTAGCGTGAGTGTCCGGTTAGGGTTGGGGTTGAGCTTACGGTGTCCGCCTATCGTTTGGGTTAGGTCTGTGGTTTGAGTTAGGCTTCAGGTTACGTTAGGTTTGAACTTAGCTTGAGGTAGTGAGTTTAGGGCTACTGTTAGTTTTCGGTTAACTCTTACAGTTGGAGTAGCGTCAGGGTCAGGTTAGGGTGGGGGTTAAGCATAAGGAGTCCGCCTAGGGTTAGGGTTAGGTCTATGATTTGATTTAGGCTTCAGGTTAGGTTATGTTTGAACTTAGTTTGAGGGAGTCAGTTTAGGGCTACTGTTAGTTTTCGGTTAACTCTTACGGTTGGAGTAAGCGTCAGGGTCAGGTTAGGTTTGGGGTTGATCTTAAGGTGTCTGCCTAGGGTTAGGGTTAGGTGTATCGCTTGATTTAGGCTTCAGGTTAGGTTAGGTTTGAACTTAGTTTGAGGGAGTAAGTTTAGGGCTACTGTTAGTTTTCGTTTAACTGTTACGGTTGGAGTAAGCGTCAGGGCCAGGTTATGGTTGGGGTTGAGCTTAAGGTGTCCGCCTAGAGTTACGGTTAGGTGTATGGTTTGATTTAGGCTTCAGGTTAGGTTATGTTTGAACTTAGTTTGAGGGCGTAAGTTGAGGGCTACTGATAGTTTTCGGTTAACTGTTACGGTTTGAGATAGCGTCAGGATCAGGTTAGGTTTTGGGTTGACCTTAAGGTGTCCGCATAGGGTTAGGGTTAGGTGTATGGTTTGATTTAGGCTTCAGGTTAGGTTAGGTGTGAAGTTAGTTTGAGGGAGTTAGTTTAGGGCTACTGTTAGTTTTCGGTTAACTGCTACAGTTGGAGTAAGCGTCAGGGTCAGGGTAGGGTGGGGTTTAAGCATAAGGTGTCCGCCTAGGGTTAGGGTTAGGTCTATGATTTGATTTAGGCTTCAGGTTAGGTTAGGTTTGAACTTAGTTTGAGGGAGTAAGTTTAGGGCTACTGTTAGTTTTTGGGAAACTGTTATGGTTGGAGTTAGCGTCAGGGCAAGGTTAGGGTTGGGGTTGAGATTAAGGTGTCCGCCTAGGGTTAGGGTTAGGTGTATGGTTTCATTTAGGCTTAAGGTTAGGTTAGGTTTGAATTTAGTTTGATGGAGTAAATTTAGGGCTACTGTTAGTTTTCGGTTAACTGTTACGGTTGGAGTAAACTTCAGGGTTCGGTTAGGGTGGGGGTCAAGCATAAGGTGTCCGCCTAGGGTTAGGGTTAGGTCTAAGATTTGATTTAGGCTTCAGGTTAGGTTAGGTTTCAACTTAGTTTGAGGGAGTAAGTTTAGGCCTATTGTATTTTTCGGTTCAGTGTTACGGTTGGATTTAGCCTCAGGGTCAGGTTAGGGTTGGGGTTAAGCTTAAGGTGTCCGCCTAGGGTTAGGGTTAGGTCTATTGTTTGAGTTAGGCTTCAGGTTAGGTTAGGTTTGAACTTAGTTTGAGGGAGTGAGTTTAGGGCTACTGTTAGTTTTTGGTTCAGTGTTACGTTTGGAGTTAGCGTGAGGGTCCGGTTAGGGTTGGGGTTGAGCTTAAGGTTTCCGCCTAGGGTTAGGGTTAGGTCTGTGGTATGAGTTAGGCATCAGGTTAGGTTAGGTTTGAACTTAGTTTGAGGGAGTAATTTTAGGGATACTGTTAGTTTTCAGTTCAGTGTTACGGTTGGAGATAGCGTCAGGGTCAGGTTAGGGTTGTGGTTGAGCTTCAGATGTCCGCCTAGGGTTAGGGTTAGGTCTATGGTTTGAGTTAGGCCTCAGGTTAGGTTAGGTTTGAACTTAGTTTGAGGGAGTAAGTTTAGGGCTACTGTTAGTTTTCAGTTAACTGTTACAGTTGCTGTAAGTGTCAGGGTCAGGTTAGGTTTGGGGTTGAGCTTAAGGTATCCGCCTAGGGTTAGGGTTAGGTGTATGGTTTGATTTAGGCTTCAGGTTAGGATAGGTTTGAACTTAGTTTGAGGGAGTAATTTAGGGCTACTGTTAGTTTTCGTTTAACTGTTACGGTTGGAGTAAGCGTCAGGGTCAGGTTATGGTGGGGGTTAACCATAAGGTGTCCTCCTAGGGTTAGGGTTAGGTCTATGGTTTCATTTAAACTTCAGGTTAGGTTAGGATTGAACTTAGTTTGAGGGAGTAAGTTTAGGGCTTCTGTTAGTTTTCGGTTCCGTGTTACGTTTGGAGTTAGCGTGAGGGTCCGGTTAGGGTTGGGGTGGAGCTTAAGGTGTCCGCCTAGGGTTAGGGTTAGGTGTATGCTTTGATTTAGGCTTCAGGTTAGGTTAGGTTCGAACTTAGTTTGAGGGAGTAAGTTTAGGGCTACTGTTAATTTTCGTTTCAGTATTATGTTTGTAGTTAGAGTCAGGGTCAGGTTAGGGTTGGGGGTAGCTTGAGGTGTCCGCCTAGGGTTAGGTTAAGGTCCATGGTTTGATTTAGGCTCCAGGTTAGGTTACGTTTGAACTTAGTTTGAATGAGTAAGTTTAGGACTACTGTTAATTTTTGGTTCAGTGTTACGGTTGGAGATAGCGTCAGGGTCAGTTTAGGGTTGGAGTTGAGCTTAAGGTGTCCGCCTAGGGTTAGGGTTAGGTCTAAGATTTGATTTAGGCTTCAGGTTAGGTTAGGTTTGAACATAGTTTGAGGGAGTCAGTTTAGGGCTACTCTTAGTTTTCAGTTCTGTGATATGGTTGAAGTTAGCCTGGAGGTCAGGTTAGGGTTGGGGTTGAGCTTAAGGTGTCCGCCTAGGGTTAGGGTTAGGTGTATGGTTTGATTTAGGCTTCAGGTTAGGTTAGGTTTGAACTTAGTTTGAGGGAGTCAGTTTAGGGCTACTGTTTGTTTTCGGTTAACTGTTACAGTTCGAGTAAGCGTCAGGGTCAGGTTAGGTTTGGGGTTGAGCTCAAGGTGTCCGCCTAGGGTTAGGGTTCGGTGTATGGTTTGATTTAGGCTTCAGGTTAGGTTAGGTTTGAACTTAATTTGAGGGAGTAAGTTTAGGGCTACTTTTAGTTTTTGATTCAGTGTTACATTTGGAGTTAGCGTGAGTGTCCGGTTAGGGTTGGGTTGATCATAAGGTGTCGCCTAGGGTTAGGGTTAGGTCTGTCGTTTGAGATAGGCTTCAGGTTAGGTTTGGTTTGAACTTAGTTAGAGGGAGTAAGTTTAGGGCTACTGTTAGTTTTCGGTTCAGTGTTTCGGTTGAAGATAGCGTCATGGACAGGTTAGGGTTGTGGTTGAGCTTCAGGTGTCGGCCTAGGGTTAGGGTTAGGTCTATGATTTGAGTTAGGCTTCAGGTTAGGTTAGGTTTGAACTTAGTTTGAGGGAGTAAGTTTAGGGCTACTGTTAGTTTTCGGTTCAGTGTTACGGTTGGAATTAGCGTGAGGGTCAGGTTAGGGTTGGGGTTGAGCTTAAGGTGTCCGCCTAGGGTTAGGGTTAGGTGTATGGTTTGATTTTGGCTTCTGGTTAGGTTAGGTTTGAACTTAGTTTGAGGGAGTAAGTTTAGGGCTACTGTTAGTTTTCGGGTAACTGTTACGGTTGGAGTTAGCGTCAGGGACAGGTTAGGGTTGGGGTTGAACTTAAGGTGTCCGCCTAGGGTTTGGGTTAGGTGTATGGTTTGATTTTGGCTTCAGGTTAGGTTAGGTTTGAAGTTAGTTTCAGGGAGTAAGATTATGGCTACTGTTAGTTTTCGGTTAACTCTTACAGTTGGAGTAAGTGTCAGGGTCAGGTTAGTGTGGGGGTTAAGCAAAAGGTGTACGCCTAGGGTTAGGGTTAGGTCTATGGTTTCATTTAGGTTTCAGGTTAGGTTAGGATTGAACTTAGTTTGAGGGAGTAAGTTTAGGGCTACTGTTAGTTTTCGGGAAACTGTTATGGTTGGAGTTAGAGTCAGGGCAAGGTTAGGGTTGGGGTTGAGATTAAGGTGTCCGCCTAGCTTTAGGGTTAGGTGTATGGTTTCATTTAGGCTTAAGGTTAGGTTAGGTTTGAAGTTAGTTTGATGAAGTAAATTTAGGGCTACTGTTAGTTATCGGTTAACTGTTACAGTTGGAGTAAACTTCAGGGTCAGGTTAGGGTGGGGGTTAAGCATAAGGTGTCCGCCTAGGGTTAGGGTTAGGTCTAAGATTTGATTTAGGCTTCAGGTTAGGTTAGGTTTGAACTTAGTTTGAGGAAGTAAGTTTAGGGCTACTGTTAGTTTTCGGTTAACTGTTACAGTTGGTGCAAGTGTCAGGGTCAGGTTAGGTTTGGGGTTGAGCTTAAGGTATCTGCCTAGGGATAGGGTTAGGTGTATGGTTTGATTTAGGCTTCAGGTTAGGATAGGTTTGAACTTAGTTTGAGGGAGTAAGTTTAGGGCTACTGTTAGTTTTCGTTTAACTGTTACGGTTGGAGTAAGCGTCAGGGTCAGGTTATGGTGGGGGTTAACCATAAGGTGTCCACCTAGGGTTAGGGTTAGGTCTATGGTTTCATTTAGGCTTCAGGTTAGGTTAGGATTGATCTTAGTTTGAGGGAGTAAGTTTAGGGCTACTGTTAGTTTTCGGTTCAGTGTTACGGTTGGAATTAGCGTGAGGGTCAGGTGAGGGTTGGGGTTGAGCTTAAGGTGTACGCCTAGGATTAGGGTTAGGTTTATGGTTTGATTTAGGTTTCAGGTTAGGTTAGGTTTGAACTTAATTTGAGGGAGTAAGTTTAGGGCTACTGTTAGTTTTCGGTTAACTGTTACGGTTGGAGTAAGCGTCAGGGTCAGGTTAGGGTGGAGTTTAAGCATAAGGTGTCCGCCTAGGGTTAGGGTTAGGTGTATGGTTTGATTTAGGCTTCAGGTTAGGTTAGGTTTGAACTTAGTTTGAGGGAGTAAGTTTAGGGCTACTGTTAGTTTTCAGGAAACTGTTACGGTTGGAGTTAGCGTCAGGGCCAGGTTAGGTTTGGGGTTGAGCTTAAGGTGTCCGCCTAGGGTTAGGGTTAGGTCTGTGGTTTGAGTTAGACTTCAGGTTAGGTTAGGTTTGAACTTAGTTTGAAGGAGTAAGTTTAGGGCTACTGTTAGTTTTCGGTTCAGTGTTACGGTTGGAGATAGCGTCAGGGTCAGGTTAGGGTTGGGGTTGAGCTTCAGGTGTCCACCTATTTTTAGGGTTAGGTCTATGATTTGAGTTAGGCTTCAGGTTAGGTTAGGTTTGAACTTAGTTTGTGGGAGTAAGTTTAGGGCTACGGTTAATTTTTGGTTCAGTGTTACATTTGGAGTTAGCGTGAGTGTCCGGTTAGGGTTGGGGTTGAGCTTATGGTGTCCGCCTATCGTTTGGGTTAGGTCTGTGGTTTGAGATAGGCTTCAGGTTAGGTTAGGTTTGAAGTTAGTTTGAGGGAGTAAGTTTAGGGCTACTGTTAGATTTCGGTTCAGTGTTACGGCTGGAGATAGTGTCAGGGTCAGGTTAGGGTTGTCGTTGAGCTTCAGGTGTCCGACTAGGCTTAGGTTTAGGTCTATGGTTTGAGTTAGGCTTCAGGTTAGGTTAGGTTTGAACTTAGTTTGATGGAGTTAGTTTAGGACTACTGTTAGTTTTCGGTTCAGTGTTACGGTTGGAGTTAGCGTGAGGGTCAGGTTAAGGTTGGGGTTGAGCTTAAGGGGTCCGCCTAGGGTTAGGGTTAGGTGTATGGTTTGATTTTGGCTTCTGGTTAGGTTATGTTTGAACTTAGTTTGAGGGAATAAGTTTAGGGCTACTGTTAGTTTTCGGGTAACTGTTAAGGTTGGAGTTAGCATCAGGGTCAGGTTAGGGTTGGGGTTGATCTTAAGGTGTCCGCCTAGGGTTAGGGTTAGGTGTATGGTTTGATTGAGGCTTCAGGTTAGGTTAGGTTTGAAATTATTTTCAGGGAGTAAGTTTAGGGCTACTGTTAGTTTTCGGTTAACTGTTACATTTGGAGTAAGTGTCAGGGTCAGGTTAGGATGGGGGTTAAGCATAAGGTGTCCGCCTCGGGTTAGGGTTAGGTCTATGGTTTCATTTAGGCTTCAGGTTAGGTTAGGATTGAACTTAGTTTGAGGGAGTAAGTTTAGGGCTACTGTTAGTTTTCGGTTCAGTGTTACGTTTGGAGTTAGCATGACGGTCCGGTTAGGGTTGGGGTTGAGCTTAAGGTGTCCGCCTAGAGTTAGGGTTAGGTTTGTGGTTTGAGTTAGGCTTCAGGTTAGGTTAGGTTTGAACTTAGTTTGAGGGAGTAAGTTTAGGGCTACTGTTAGTTTTCGGTTCAGTGTTACGGTTGGATATAGCGTCAGGGTCAGGTTAGGTTTGGGGTTGAGATTAAGGTGTCCGCCTAGGGTTAGGGTTAGGTGTATGGTTTCATTTAGGCTTAAGGTTAGGTTAGGTTTGAAGTTAGTTTGATGGAGTAAGTTTAGGGCTACTGTTAGTTTTCGGTTAATTGTTACGGTTGGAGTAAGCGTCAGGGTCAGGTTAGGGTGGGGGTTAAGCATAAGGTGTCCGCCTATGGTTAGGGTTAGGTCTAAGATTTGATTTAGGTTCAGGTTAGGTTAGGTTTCAACTTAGTTTGAGGGAGTCAGTTTAGGGCTACTGTTAGTTTTCGGTTAACTGTTACTGTTGGTGTAAGTGTCAAGGTCGGGTTAGGTTTGGGGTTGAGCTTAAGGTATCCGCCTAGGGTTAGTGTCAGGTGTATGGTTTGATTTAGGCTTCAGGTTAGGATAGGTTTGAACATAGTTTGAGGGAGTAAGTTTAGGACTATTGTTAGTTTTCGTTTAACTGTTACGGTTGGAGTAAGCGTCAGGGTCAGGTTATGGTGGGGGTTAACCATAAGGTGTCTGCCTAGGGTTAGGGTAAGGTCTATGGTTTCATATAGGCTTCAGGTTAGGTTAGGATTGAACTTGGTTTGTGGGAGTAAGTTTAGGGCTACTCTTAGTTTTCAGTTCAGTGATATGGTTGGAGTTAGCTGGGAGGTCAGGTTAGGGTTGGGGTTGAGCTTAAGGTGTCCGCCTATGGTTAGGGTTAGGTGTATGGTTTGATTTAGGCTTCAGGTTAGGTTAGGTTTGAAGTTAGTTTCAGGGAGTAAGTTTAGGGCTACTGTTAGTTTTCGGTTAACTGTTACAGTTGGAGTAAGCGTCAGGGTCAGGTTAGGGTGGGGGTTAAGCATAAGGTGTCCGCCTAGGGTTAGGGTTAGGTGTATGGTTTCATTTAGGCTTCAGGTTAGGTAAGGATTGAACTTAGTTTGAGGGAGTAAGTTTAGGGCTACTGTTAGTTTTCGGTTCAGTGTTACGTTTGGAGTTAGCATGACCGTCCGGTTAGGGTTGGGGTTGAGCTTAAGGTTAGGTCTGTGGTTTGAGTTAGGCTTCAGGTTAGGTTAGGTTTGAACTTCGTTTGAGGGAGTATGTTTAGGGCTACTGTTAGTTTTCGGTTCAGTGTTACGGTTTGAGATAGCGTCAGGGTCAGGTTAGTGTTTGGGTTGAGCTTCAGGTGTCCGCCTAGGGTTAGGGTTAGGTCTATGGTTTGAGATAGGCTTCAGGTTAGGTTAGGTTTGAGCATGTTTTAGGGAGTAAGTTTAGGGCTACTGTTAGTTTTAGGTTCAGTGTTACGGTTGGAGTTAGCGTGAGGGTCAGGTTAGGTTTGGGTTTGAGCTTCAGGTGTCCGCCTAGGGTTAGGGTTAGTTGTATGGTTTGATTTAGGCTTCAGGTTAGGTTAGGTTTGAACTTAGTTTGAGGCAGTAAGTTTAGGGCTACTGTTAGTTTTCGGTTATGTGTTACAGTTGGAGTAAGCGTCAGGGTTAGGTTAGGTTTGGGGTTGAGCTTAAGGTGTCCGCCTAGGGTTAGGGTTAGGTGTATGGTTTGATTTAGGCGTCAGGTTAGGTTAGGTTTGAACGTAGTTTGAGGGAGTAAGTTTAGGGCTACTGTTAGTTTTCGGTTCAGTGTTACGGTTTGAGATAGTGTCAGAGTCAGGTTAGGGTTGGCTTTGAGCTTCAGGTGTACGCCTATTTTTAGGGTTAGGTCTATGGTTTGAGTTAGGCTTCAGGTTAGGTTAGGTTTGAACTTAGTTTGAGCGAGTAAGTTTAGGTCTACTCTTAGTTTTCGGTTCAGTGATATGGTTGGAGTTAGCCTGGAGTTCAGGTTACGGTTGGTGTTGAACTTAAGGTGTCCGCCTAGGGTTAGGGTTAGGTCTATGGTTTGAGTTAGGCTTCAGGTTAGGTTAGGTTTGAACTTAGTTTGAGGGAGTAAGTTTAGGGCTACTGATAGTTTTCGGGAAACTGTTACGGTTGGAGTTAGCGTCAGGGCCAGGTTAGGGTTGGGGTTGAGATTAAGGTGTTCGCCTAGGGTTAGGGTTAGGTGTATGGTTTGATTTAGGCTTCAGGTTAGGTTAGGTTTGAACTTAGTTTGAGGGGGTAAGTTTAGGGCTACTGTTAGTTTTCGGGTAACTGTTACGGTTGGAGTTAGCGTCACGGCCAGGTTAGAGTTGGGGTTGAGCTTAAGGTGTCCGCCTAGGGTTAGGGTTAGGTGAATGGTTTGATTTAGGCTTCAGGTTAGGTTTTGTTTGAACTTAGTTTGAGGGAGTAAGTTTAGGGCTACTGTTAGTTTTCAGTTAACTGTTACAGTTGGAGTAAGCGTCAGGGTCAGGTTAGATTTGGGGTTGAAGTTAAGGTGTCCGCCTAGGGTTAGGGTTAGGTCTATGGTTTGCTTTAGGCTTCAGGTTAGGTTACGTTTGAACTTAGTTTGAGGTAGTAAGTTTAGGGCTAGTGTTAGTTTTCGGTTCAGTATTATGGTTGGAGTTAGCGTCAGGGTCAGGTTAGGGTTGGGGTTAAGCTTAAGGTGTCCGCCTAGGGTGAGGGTTAGGTCCATGGTTTCATTTAGGCTTCAGGTTAGGTTAGGATTGAACTTAGTTTGAGGGAGTAAGTTTAAGGCTACTGTTAGTTTTCGGGAAACTCTTATGGTTGGAGTTAGCGTCAGGGCAAGGTTAGGGTTGGGGTTGATATTAAGGTGTCCGCCTAGGGTTAGGGTTAGGTGTATGGTTTCATTTAGGCTTAAGGTTAGGTTAGGTTTGAAGTTAGTTTGATGGATTAAATTTAGGGCTACTGTTAGTATTCGGTTAACTGTTACGGTTGGAGTAAGCGTCATGGTCAGGTTAGGGTGGGGTTTAAGCATAAGGTGTCCGCCTAGGGTTAGGGTTAGGTCTAAGAATTGATTTAGGCTTCAGGTTAGGTTAGGTTTGAACTTAGTTTGAGGGAGTAAGTTTAGGGCTACTGTTAGTTTTCGGTTAACTGTTACAGTTGGTGTAAGTGTTACGGTCAGGTTAGGTTTGGGGTTGAGCTTAAGGTATCCGCCTAGGGTTAGGGTTAGGTGTATGGTTTGATTTAGGCTTCAGGTTAGGATAGGTTTGAACTTAGTTTGAGGGAGTAAGTTTAGGGCTACTGTTAGTTTTCGTTTAACTGTTACGTTTGGAGTAAGCGTCAGGGTCAGGTTATGGTGGGGGTTAACCATAAAGTGTCCGCCTAGGGTTAGGGTTAGGTCTATGTTTTAATTTAGGCTTCAGGTTAGGTTAGGATTGAACTTAGTTTGAGGGAGTAAGTTTAGGGCTACTCTTAGTTTTCGTTTCAGTGATATGGTTGGAGTTAGCCTGGAGGTCAGGTTAGGGTTGGGGTTGAGCTTAAGGTGTCCGCCTAGGGTTAGGGTTAGGTCTGTGGTTTGAGTGAGGCTTCAGGTTAGGTTAGGTTTGAACTTAGTTTGAGGGAGTAAGTTTAGGGCTACTGTTAGTTTTAGGTTCAGTGTTATGGATGGAGATAGCGTCAGGGTCAGGTTAGGGTTGGGGTTGAGCTTAAGGTGTCCGCCTAGGGTTAGGGTTAGGTCTATGGTATGAGTTAGGCTTCAGGTTAGATTAGCTTTGAAGTTAGTTTGAGGGTGTAAGTTCAGGGCTACTGTTAGTTTTCGGTTAACTGTTACAGTTGCAGTAAGCGTCAGGGTCAGGTTAGGGTGGGGGTTAAGCATAAGGTTTCCGCCTAGGGTTAGGGTTAGGTCTAAGATTTGATTTAGGCTTCAGGTTAGGTTAGGTTTGAACTTAGTTTGAGGGATTAATTTAGGGCTACTGTTAGTTTTCGGTTAACTGTTACAGTTGGTGTAAGTGTCAGTGTGAGGTTAGGTTTGGGGTTGAGCTTAAGGTATGCACCTAGGGTTAGGGTTAGGTGTATGGTTTCATTTAGGCTGCAGGTTAGGATAGGTTTGAACTTAGTTTGAGTGAGTAAGTTTAGGGCTACTGTTAGTTTTCGTTTAACTGTTACGGTTGGAGTAACCATCAGTGTCAGGTTATGGTGGGTGTTAACCATAAGGTGTCAACCTAGGGTTAGGGTTAGGTCTATGGTTTCATTTAGGCTTCAGGTTAGGTTAGGATTGAACTTAGTTTGAGGAGTAAGTTTAGGGCTACTCTTAGTTTTCGGTTCAGTGATATGGTTGGAGTTAGCCTGGAGGTCAGGTTAGGGTTGGGGTTGAGCTTAAGGTGTCCGCCTAGGGTTAGGGTTAGGAGTATGGTTTAATTTAGGCTTCAGGTTAGGTTAGGTTTGAAGTTAGTTTGAGGGAGTAAGTTTAGGGCTACTGTTAGTTTTCGGTTCAGGATTACGGTTGGAGTTAGCGTGAGGGTCAGGTAAGGGTTGGGGTTAAGCTTAAGGTGTCCGCCTAGGGTGAGGGTTAGGTCTGTGGTTTGAGTTAGGCTTCAGGTTAGGTTAGGTTTGAACTTAGTTTGAGGGAGTAAGTTTAGGGCTACTGTTAGTTTTCGGTTCAGTGTTACGGTTGGAGATAGCGTCAGGGTCAGGTTAGGGTTGGGGTTGAGCTTCAGGTGTCCGCCTATTGTTAGGGTTAGGTCTATGGTTTGAGTTAGGCTTCAGGTTAGGTTAGGTTTGAACTTAGTTTGAGGGAGTAAGTTTAGGGCTACTGTTAGTTTTCGGTTCAGTGTTACGGTTGGAGTTAGCGTGAGGGTCAGGTTAGGGTTGGGTTTGAACTTCAGGTGTCCGCCTAGGGTTAGGGTTAGGTGTATGGTTTGATTTAGGCTTCAGGTTAGGTTAGGTTTGAACTTAGTTTGAGGGAGTAAGTTTAAGGCTACTGGTAGTTTCGTTTAAGTGTTACGGATGGAGTAAGCGTCAGAGTCAGGTTAGGGTTGGGGTTGAGCTTCAGGTGTACGCCTATTTTTAGGGTTAGGTCTATGGTTTGAGTTAGGCTTAAGGTTAGGTTAGGTTTGAACTTAGTTTGAGCGAGTAAGTTTAGGGCTACTCTTAGTTTTCGGTTCAGTGATATGGTTGGAGTTAGCCTGGAGGTCAGGTTAGGGTTGGGGTTGATCTTAAGGTGTCCGCCTAGGGTTAGGGTTAGGTCTATGGTTTGAGTTAGGCTTCAGGTTAGGTTAGGTTTGAACTTATTTTGAGGGAGTAAGTTTAGGGCTACTGATAGTTTTCGGGAAACTGTTACGGTTGGAGTTAGCGTCAGGGCCAGGTTAGGGTTGGGGTTGAGATTAAGGTGTTCGCCTATGGTTAGGGTTAGGTGTATGGTTTGATTTAGGCTTCAGGTTAGGTTAGGTTTGAACTTAGTTTGAGGGAGTAAGTTTAGGGCTACTGTTAGTTTTCGGGTAACTGTTACGGTTGTAGTTAGCGTCACGGCCAGGTTAGGGTTGGGGTTGAGCTTAAGGTGTCCGCCTAGGGTTAGGGTTAGGTGAATGGTTTGATTTAGGCTTCAGGTTAGGTTTTGTTTGAACTTAGTTTGAGGGAGTAAGTTTAGGGCTACTGTTAGTTTTCAGTTAACTGTTACAGTTAGAGTAAGCGTCAGGGTCAGGTTAGATTTGGGGTTGAAGTTAAGGTGTCCGCCTAGGGTTAGGGTTAGGTGTATGGTTTGATTTAGGCTTCAGGTTAGGTTACGTTTGAACTTAGTTTGAGGGAGTAAGTTTAGGGCTACTGTTAGTTTTCGTTTAACTGTTATGGTTGGAGTAAGCGTCAGGGTCAGGTTATGGTGGGGGTTAACCATAAGGTGTCCGCCTAGGGTTAGGGTTAGGTCTATGTTTTAATTTAGGCTTCAGGTTAGGTTAGGATTGAACTTAGTTTGAGGGAGTAAGTTTAGGGCTACTCTTAATTTTCGTTTCAGTGATATGGTTGGAGTTAGTCTGGAGGTCAGGTTAGGGTTGGGGTTGAGCTTAAGGTGTCCGCCTAGGGTTAGGGTTAGGTCTGTGGTTTGAGTTAGGCTTCAGGTTAGGTTAGGTTTGAACTTAGTTTGAGGGAGTAAGTTTAGGGCTACTGTTAGTTTTCGGTTCAGTGTTATGGATGGAGATAGCGTCAGGGTCAGGTTAGGGTTGGGGTTGAGCTTAAGGTGTCCGCCTAGGGTTAGGGTTAGGTCTATGGTATGAGTTAGGCTTCAGGTTAGATTAGGTTTGAAGTTAGTTTGAGGGTGTAAGATCAGGGCTACTGTTAGATTTCGGTTAACTGTTACAGTTGGAGTAAGCGTCAGGGTCAGGTTAGGGTGGGGGTTAAGCATAAGTTGTCCACCTACGGTTAGGGTTAGGTCTACGATTTGATTTAGGCTTCAGGTTAGGTTAGGTTTGAACTTAATTTGAGGGAGTCAGTTTAGGGCTATTGTTAGTTTTCGGTTAACTCTTACGGTTGGAGTAAGCGTCAGGGTCAGGTTAGGTTTGGGGTTGAGCTTAAGGTGTCCGCCTAGGTTTAGAGTTAGGTGTATGGTTTGATTTAGGCTTCAGGTTAGGTTAGGTTTGAACTTAGTTTGAGGGAGTAAGTTTATGGCTACTGTTAGTTTTTGATTCAGTGTTACATTTGGAGTTAGCGTGAGTGTCCGGATAGGGTTGGGGTTGAGCTTAAGGTGTCTGCCTAGGGTTAGGGTTAGGTCTGTGGTATGAGTTAGGCATCAGGTTAGGTTAGGTTTGAACTTAGTTTGAGGGAGTAATTTTAGGGATACTGTTAGTTTTCAGTTCAGTGTTACGGTTGGAGATAGCGTCAGGGTCAGGTTAGGGTTGTGGTTGAGTTTCAGATATCCGCCTAGGGTTAGGGTTAGGTCTATGGTTTGAGTTAGGCTTCAGGTTACGTTAGGTTTGAACTTAGTTTGAGGGAGTAAGTTTAGGGCTACTGTCAGTTTTTGGTTCAGTGTTACGGATGGAGTTTGCGTGAGTGTCACGTTAGGGTTGGGGCTTAGCTTAAGGTGTCCACCTAGGGTTAGGGTTAGGTTTATGGTTTGATTTAGGCTTCAGGTTAGTTTAGGTATGAACTTAGTTTGTGGGAGTAAGTTTAGGGCTACTGTTAGTTTTTCGTTCAGTGTTACATTTGGAGTTAGCGTGAGTGTCCAGTTAGGGTTGGGGTTGAGCTTACGGTGTCCTCCTACGGTTAGGGTTAGGTCTGTGGTTTGAGATAGGCTTCAGGTTAGGTTAGGTTTGAACTTAGTTTGAGGGAGTAAGTTTAGGGATACTGTTATTTTTCGGTTCAGTGTGACGGTTGGAGATAGCGTCAGGGTCAGGTTAGGGTTGCGGTTGAGCTTCAGGTGTCCGCCTAGGGTTAGGGTTAGGTGTATGGTTTGATTTAGGCTTCAGGTTAGGTTAGGTCTGAAGTTAGTTTCAGGGAGTAAGTTTAGGGCTACTGTTAGTTTTCGGTTAACTGTTACAGTTGGAGTAAGCGTAAGGGACACGTTAGGGTGGTGGTTAAGCATAAGGTGTCCGCCTAGGGTTAGGGTTAGGTCTATGGTTTCATTTAGGCTTCAGGTTAGGTTAGGATTGAACTTAGTTTGAGGGAGTAAGTTTAGGGCTACTGTTAGTTTTCGGTTCAGTGTTACGGTTGGAGATAGCGTCAGGGTCAGGTTAGGTTTGGGGTTGAGCTTCAGGTGTCCGCCTATTGTTAGGTTTAGGTCTATGATTTGAGTTAGGCTTCAGGTTAGGTTAGGTTTGAACTTAGTTTGAGCGAGTAAGTTTAGGGCTACTCTTAGTTTTCGGTTCAGTGATATGGTTGGAGTTAGCCTGGAGGTCAGGTTAGGGTTGGGGTTGAGGTTACGGTGTCCGCCTAGGGTTAGGGTTAGGTGTATGGTTTGATTTAGGCTTCAAGTTAGGTTAGGTTTGAAGTTAGTTTGAGGGAGTAAGTTTAGGGCTACTGTTAGTTTTCGGTTAACTGTTACAGTTGGAGTAAGCGTCAGGGTCAGGGTAGGGTGGGGGTTAAGCATAAGGTGTCCGCCTAGGGTTAGGGTTAGTTCTATGATTTGATTTAGGCTACAGGTTAGGTTAGGTTTGAACTTAGTTTGAGGGAGTAAGTTTAGGGCTACTGTTAGTTTTCGGTTAATTGTTACGGTTGGAGTAAGCGTCAGGGTCAGGTTAGGTTTGGGGTTGAGCTTAAGGTGTCCGCCTAGGGTTAGGGTTAGGTGTATGGTTTGATTTAAGCTTCAGGTTAGGTTAAGTTTGAACTTAGTTTGAGGGAGTAAGTTTAGGGCTACTGTTAGTTTTCGGTTCAGTATTATGGTTGGAGTTAGCGTCAGGGTCAGGTTAGGGTTGGGGTTAGCTTGAGGTGTCCGCCTAGGGTTAGGGTTAGGTCTGTGGTTTGCGTTAGGCTTCAGGTTAGGTTAGGTTTGAACTTAGTTTGAGGCAGTAAGTTTAGGGCTACTGTTAGTTTTCGGTTATGTGTTACAGTTGGAGTAAGCGTCAGGGTTAGGTTAGGTTTGGGGTTGAGCTTAAGGTGTCCGCCTAGGGTTAGGGTTAGGTGTATGGTTTGATTTAGGCGTCAGGTTAGGTTAGGTTTGAACGTAGTTTGAGGGAGTAAGTTTAGGGCTACTGTTAGTTTTCGGTTCAGTGTTACGGTTTGAGATAGTGTCAGAGTCAGGTTAGGGTTGGCTTTGAGCTTCAGGTGTACGCCTATTTTTAGGGTTAGGTCTATGGTTTGAGTTAGGCTTCAGGTTAGGTTAGGTTTGAACTTAGTTTGAGCGAGTAAGTTTAGGTCTACTCTTAGTTTTCGGTTCAGTGATATGGTTGGAGTTAGCCTGGAGTTCAGGTTAGGGTTAGTTTTGAACTTAAGGTGTCCGCCTAGGGTTAGGGTTAGGTCTATGGTTTGAGTTAGGCTTCAGGTTAGGTTAGGTTTGAACTTAGTTTGAGGGAGTAAGTTTAGGGCTACTGATAGTTTTCGGGAAACTGTTACGGTTGGAGTTAGCGTCAGGGCCAGGTTATGGTTGGGGTTGAGATTAAGGTGTTCGCCTAGGGTTAGGGTTAGGTGTATGGTTTGATTTAGGCTTCAGGTTAGGTTAGGTTTGAACTTAGTTTGAGGGAGTAAGTTTAGGGCTACTGTTAGTTTTCGGGTAACTGTTACGGTTGGAGTTAGCGTCACGGCCAGGTTAGGGTTGGGGTTGAGCTTAAGGTGTCCGCCTAGGGTTAGGGTTAGGTGTATGGTTTCATTTAGGCTTAAGGTTAGGTTAGGTTTGAAGTTAGTTTGATGGATTAAATTTAGGGCTACTGTTAGTATTCGGTTAACTGTTACGGTTGGAGTAAGCGTCATGGTCAGGTTAGGGTGGGGTTTAAGCATAAGGTGTCCGCCTAGGGTTAGGGTTAGGTCTAAGAATTGATTTAGGCTTCAGGTTAGGTTAGGTTTGAACTTAGTTTGAGGGAGTAAGTTTAGGGCTACTGTTAGTTTTCGGTTAACTGTTACAGTTGGTGTAAGTGTTACGGTCAGGTTAGGTTTGGGGTTGAGCTTAAGGTATCCGCCTAGGGTTAGGGTTAGGTGTATGGTTTGATTTAGGCTTCAGGTTAGGATAGGTTTGAACTTAGTTTGAGGGAGTAAGTTTAGGGCTACTGTTAGTTTTCGTTTAACTGTTACGTTTGGAGTAAGCGTCAGGGTCAGGTTATGGTGGGGGTTAACCATAAAGTGTCCGCCTAGGGTTAGGGTTAGGTCTATGTTTTAATTTAGGCTTCAGGTTAGGTTAGGATTGAACTTAGTTTGAGGGAGTAAGTTTAGGGCTACTCTTAGTTTTCGTTTCAGTGATATGGTTGGAGTTAGCCTGGAGGTCAGGTTAGGGTTGGGGTTGAGCTTAAGGTGTCCGCCTAGGGTTAGGGTTAGGTCTGTGGTTTGAGTGAGGCTTCAGGTTAGGTTAGGTTTGAACTTAGTTTGAGGGAGTAAGTTTAGGGCTACTGTTAGTTTTCGGTTCAGTGTTATGGATGGAGATAGCGTCAGGGTCAGGTTAGGGTTGGGGTTGAGCTTAAGGTGTCCGCCTAGGGTTAGGGTTAGGTCTATGGTATGAGTTAGGCTTCAGGTTAGATTAGGTTTGAAGTTAGTTTGAGGGTGTAAGTTCAGGGCTACTGTTAGTTTTCGGTTAACTGTTACAGTTGCAGTAAGCGTCAGGGTCAGGTTAGGGTGGGGGTTAAGCATAAGTTGTCCGCCTAGGGTTAGGGTTAGGTGTATGGTTTGATTTAGGCTTCAGGTTAGGTTAGGTTTGAACTTAGTTTGAGGGAGTAAGTTTAGGGCTACTGTTAGTTTTTGGTTCAGTGTTACATTTGGTGTTAGCGTCAGTGTCTGGTTAGGGTTGGGGTTGAGCTTAAGGTATCCGCCTAGGGTTAGGTTTAGGTCTGTGGTTTGAGTTAGGCTTCAGGTTAGGTTAGGTTTGAACTTAGTTTGAGGGAGTAAGTTTAGGGCTACTGTTAGTTTTCGGTTCAGTGTTATGGTTGGAGATAGCGTCAGGGTCAGGTTAGGGTTGGGGTTGAGCTTCAGGTGTCCGCCTAGGGTTAGGGTTAGGTCTATGGTTTGAGTTAGGCTTCAGGTTAGATTATGTTTGAAGTTAGTTTGAGGGTGTAAGATCAGGGCTACTGTTAGTTTTCGGTTAACTGTTACAGTTGGAGTAAGCGTCAAGGTCAGGTTAGGGTGGGGGTTAAGCATAAGTTGTCCGCCTACGGTTAGGGTTAGGTCTATGATTTGATTTAGGCTTCAGGTTAGGTTAGGTTTGAACTGAGTTTGAGGGAGTCAGTTTAGGGCTATTGTTAGTTTTCGGTTAACTCTTACGGTTGGAGTAAGCGTCAGGGTCAGGTTAGGTTTGGGGTTGAGCTTAAGGTGTCCGCCTAGGTTTAGAGTTAGGTGTATGGTTTGATTTAGGCTTCAGGTTAGGTTAGGTTTGAACTTAGTTTGAGGGAGTAAGTTTATGGCTACTGTTAGTTTTTGATTCAGTGTTACATTTGGAGTTAGCGTGAGTGTCCGGATAGGGTTGGGGTTGAGCTTAAGGTGTCCGCCTAGGGTTAGGTTTAGGTCTGTGGTTTGAGATAGGCTTCAGGTTAGGTTAGGTTTGAACTTAGTTTGAGGGAGTAAGTTTAGGGCTACTGTTAGTTTTCAGTTCAGTGTTACGGTTGGAGATAGCGTCAGGGTCAGGTTAGCGTTGTGGTTGAGCTTCAGGTGTCCGCCAAGGCTTAGGGTTAGGTCTATGGTTTGAGTTAGGCTTCAGGTTAGGATAGGTTAGAACATAGTTTGAGGGAGTAAGTTTAGGACTACTGTTAGTTTTCGGTTCAGTGTTACGGTTGGAGTTAGCGTGAGGGACAGGTTAGGGTTGGGGTTGAGCTTAAGGTGTCCGCCTAGGGTAAGGGTTAGGTGTATGGTTTGATTTTGGCTTGTGGTTAGGTTAGGTTTGAACTTAGTTTGAGGGAGTAAGTTAGGGCTACTGTTAGTTTTCAGGTAACTGTTACTGTTGGAGTTAGCGTCCGGGTCAGGTTATCGTTGGGGTTGAGCTTAAGGTGTCCGCCTAGGGTTTGGGTTAGGTGTATGGTTTGATTTTGGCTTCAGGTTAGGTTAGGTTTGAAGTTAGTTTCAGGGAGTAAGTTTAGGGCTACTGTTAGTTTTCGGTTAACTGTTACAGTTGGAGTAAGCGTCAGGGTCAGGTTAGGGTGGGGGTTAAGCATAAGGTGTCCGCCTAGGGTTAGGGTTAGGTCTATGGCTTCATTTAGGCTTCAGGTTAGGTTAAGTTTGAAGTTAGTTTGAGGGAGTTAGTTTAGGGTTACTGTTAGTTTTCGGTTAACTGTTACAGTTGGAGTAAGCATCAGAGTCAGGGTAGGGTGGGGTTTAAGCATAAGGTGTCCGCCTAGGGTTAGGGTTAGGTCTATGATTTGATTTAGGCTTCAGGTTAGGTTAGGTTTGAACTTAGTTTGAGGGAGTCAGTTTAGGGCTACTGTTAGTTTTCGGTTCAGTATTACGGTTGGATTTAGCCTCAGGGTCAGGTAAGGGTTGGGGTTAAGCTTAAGGTGTCCACCTAGGGTTAGGGTTAGGTCTATTGTTTGAGTTAGGCTTCAGGTTAGGTTAGGTTTGAACTTAGTTTAAGGGAGTAAGTTTAGGGCTACTGTTAGTATTTGGTTCAGTGTTACGTTTGGAGTTAGCGTGAGTGTCCGGTTAGGGTTGGGGTTGAGCTTAAGGTGTCCGCCTAGGGTTAGGTTTAGGTCTGTGGTATGAGTTAGGCATCAGGTTAGGTTAGGTTTGAACTTAGTTTGAGGGAGTAATTTTAGGGATACTGTTAGTTTTCAGTTCAGTGTTACGGTTGGAGATAGCGTCAGGGTCAGGTTAGGGTTGTGGTTGAGCTTCAGATATCCGCCTAGGGTTAGGGTTAGGTCTATGGTTTGAGTTAGGCTTCAGGTTAGGTTAGGTTTGAACTTAGTTTGAGGGAGTAAGTTTAGGGCTACTGTCAGTTTTTGGTTCAGTGTTACGGTTGGAGTTAGCGTGAGGGTCACGTTAGGGTTGGGGTTTAGCTTAAGGTGTCCACCTAGGGTTAGGGTTAGGTTTATGGTTTGATTTAGGCTTCAGGTTAGGTTAGGTTTGAACTTAGTTTGTGGGAGTAAGTTTAGGGCTACTGTTAGTTTTTCGTTCTGTGTTACATTTGGAGTTAGCGTGAGTGTCCAGTTAGGGTTGGGCTTGAGCTTATGGTGTCCGCCTACGGTTAGGGTTAGGTCTGTGGTTTGAGATAGGCTTCAGGTTAGGTTAGGTTTGAACTTAGTTTGAGGGAGTAAGTTTAGGGCTACTGTTATTTTTCGGTTCAGTGTGACGGTTGGAGATAGCGTCAGGGTCAGGTTAGGGTTGCGGTTGAGCTTCGGGTGTCCGCCTAGTGTTAGGGTTAGGTGTATGGTTTGATTTAGGCTTCAGGTTAGGTTAGGTTTGAAGTTAGTTTCAGGGAGTAAGTTTAGGGCTACTGTTAGTTTTCGGTTAACTGTTACAGTTGGAGTAAGCGTAAGGGACATGTTAGGGTGGTGGTTAAGCATAAGGTGTCCGCCTAGGGTTAGGGTTAGGTCTATGGTTTCATTTAGGCTTCAGGTTAGGTTAGGATTGAACTTAGTTTGAGGGAGTCAGTTTAGGGCTACTGTTAGGGTTGGAGTAAGCGTCAGGGTCAGGTTAGGGTGGGGCTTAAGCATAAGGTGTCCGCCTAGGGTTAGGGTTAGGTCTTTCTTTTCATTTAGGCTTCAGGTTAGGTTAGGTTTGAACTTAGTTTGAGGGAGTAAGTTTAGGGCTACTGTTAGTATTTGGTTCAGTGTTACGTTTGGAGTTAGCGTGAGTGTCCGGTTAGGGTTGGGGTTGAGCTTAAGGTGTTCGCCTAGGGTTAGGGTTAGGTCTGTGGTATGAGTTAGGCATCAGGTTAGGTTAGGTTTGAACTTAGTTTGAGGGAGTAATTTTAGGGATACTGTTAGTTTTCAGTTCAGTGTTACGGTTGGAGATAGCGTCAGGGTCAGGTTAGGGTTGTGGTTGAGCTTCAGATATCCGCCTAGGGTTAGGGTTAGGTCTATGGTTTGAGTTAGGCTTCAGGTTAGGTTAGGTTTGAACTTAGTTTGAGGGAGTAAGTTTAGGGCTACTGTCAGTTTTTGGTTCAGTGTTACGGTTGGAGTTAGCGTGAGGGTCACGTTAGGGTTGGGGTTGAGCTTAAGGTGTCCGCCTAGGGTTAGGGTTATGTCTGTGGTTTGAGTTAGACTTCAGGTTAGTTTAGGTTTGAACTTAGCTTGAAGGAGTAAGTTTAGGGCTACTGTTAGTTTTCGGTTCAGTGTTCCGTGTGGAGATAGCGTCAGGGTCAAGTTAGGGTTGGGGTTGAGATTCAGGTGTCCGCCTAGGGTTAGGGTTAGGTCTATGGTTTGAGTTAGGCTTCAGGTTAGGTTAGGTTTGAACTTAGTTTGAGGGAGTAAGTTTAGGCCTATTGTATTTTTCGGTTCAGTGTTACGGTTGGATTTAGCCTCAGGGTCAGGTTAGTGTTGGGGTTGAGATTCAGGTGTCCGCCGAGGGTTAGGGTTAGGTCTGTGGTTAGACTTAGGCTTCAGGTTAGGTTACATTTGAACTTAGTTTGAGTGAGTAAGTTTAGGCTTACTGTTAGTTTTTGGTTCAGTGTTACGGTTGGAGATAGCGTCAGGGTCAGGTTAGGTTTGGGGTTGATCTTCAGGTGTCCGCCTATTGTTAGGGTTAGGTCTATGATTTGAGTTAGGCTTCAGGTTAGGTTAGGTTTGAACTTAGTTTGAGGGAGTAAGTTTAGTGCTACTGTTAGTTTTTCGTTCAGTGTTACATTTGGAGTTAGCGTGAGTGTCCGGTTAGGGTTGGGGTTGAGCTTACGGTGTCCGCCAACGGTTAGGGTTAGGTCTGTGGTTTGAGATAGGCTTCACGTTAGGTTAGGTTTGAACTTAGTTTCAGGGAGTAAATTTAGGGCTACTGTTAGTTTTCGGTTCAGTGTGACGGTTGGAGATAGCGTCAGAGTCAGGTTAGGGTTGTAGCTGAGCTTCAGGTGTCCGCCTAGGGTTAGGGTTAGGTCTATGGTTTGAGTTAGGCTTCAGGTTAGGTTAGGTTTGAACTTAGTTTGATGGAGTTAGTTTAGGGCTACTGTTAGTTTTCGGTTCAGTGTTACGGTTGGAGTTAGCGTTAGGGTCAGGTTAGGGCTGGGGTTGAGCATAAGGTGTCCGCCTAGGGTTAGGGTTAGCTGTATGGTTTGATTTTGGCTTCTGGTTAGGTTATGTTTGAACTTAGTTTGAGGGAGTAAGTTTAGGGCTACTGTTAGTTTTCGGGTAACTGTTACGGTTGGAGTTAGCGTCAGGGTCAGGTTAGGGTTGGGGTTGAGCTTAACGTGTCCGCCTAGGGTTAGGGTTAGGTGTATGGTTTGATTTAGGCTTCAGGTTAGGTTAGGTTTGAAGTTAGTTTCAGGGAGTAAGTTTAGGGCTAGTGTTAGTTTTCGGTTAACTGTTACAGTTGGAGTAAGCTTCAGGGTCATGTTAGGGTGGGGGTTAAGCATAAGGTGTCCGCCTAGGGTTAGGGTTAGGTCTATGGTTTCATTTAGGCTTCAGGTTAGGTTAGGAATGAACTTAGTTTGAGGGAGTAAGTTTAGGGCTACTGTTATTTTCGGTTCGGTGTTACGTTTGGAGTTAGCATGACGGTCCGGTTAGGTTTGGGGTTGAGCTTAAGGTGTCCGCCTAGGGTTAGGGTTAGTGTTGTGGTTTGAGTTAGGCTTCAGGTTAGGTTAGGTTTGAACTTAGTTTGAGGGAGTAAGTTTAGGGCTACTGTTAGTTGTCGGTTCAGTGTTACGGTTGGAGATAGCGTCAGGGTCAGGTTAGGGTGGGGGTTGAGATTAAGTTGTCCGCCTAGGGTTTGGGTTAGGTGTATGGTTTCATTTAGGCTTAAGGTTAGGATAGGTTTGAAGTTAGTTTGATGGAGTAAGTTTAGGGCTACTGTTAGTTTTCGGTTAAATGTTACGGTTGGAGTAAGCGTCAGGGTCAGGTTAGGGTGGGGGTTAAGCATAAGGTGTCCGCCAAGGGTTGGGGTTAGGTCGAAGATTTGATTTAGCCTTCAGGTTAGGTTAGGTTTGAACTTAGTTTGAGGGAGTCAGTTTAGGGCTACTGTTAGTTTTCGGTTAACTGTTACTGTTGGTGTAAGAGTCAGTGTCAGGTTAGGTTTGGGGTTGAGCTTAAGGTATCAGCCTAGGGTTAGGGTTAGGTGTATGGTTTGATTTAGGCTTCAGGTTAGGATAGGTTTGAACTTAGTTTGAGGGAGTAAGTTTAGGGCTACTGTTAGTTTTTTGGGTAACTGTTACGGTTGGAGTTAGCGTCACGGCCAGGTTAGGGTTGGTGTTGAGCTTAAGGTGTCCGCCTAGGGTTAGGTTTAGGTGTATGGTTTGATTTAGGCTTCAGGTTATGTTATGTTTGAACTTAGTTTGAGGGAGTAAGTTTAGGGCTACTGTTAGTTTTCTGTTAACTGTTACATTTGGAGTAACCGTCATGGTCAGGTTAGGTTTGGGGTTGAAGTTAAGGTGTCCGCCTAGGGTTAGGGTTAGGTGTATGGTTTGATTTTGGCTTCTGGTTAGGTTAGGTTTGAGGTTAGTTTCAGGGAGTAAGTTTAGGGCTACTGTTAGTTTTCGGGTAAGTGTTACGGTTGGAGTTAGCGTCACGGCCAGGTTAGGGTTGGGGATGAGCTTAAGGAGTCCGCCTAGGGTTAGGGTTAGGTGTATGGTTTGATTTAGGCTTCAGGTTATGTTATGTTTGAACTTAGTTTGAGGGAGTAAGTTTAGGGCTACTGTTAGTTTTCGGTTCATTGTTACGGTTGGAGACAGCGTCAGGGTCAGGTTAGGGTTGTGGTTGAGCTTCAGGTGTCCGCCTAGGGTTAGTGTTAGGTCTATGGTTTGAGTTAGGCTTCAGGTTAGGTTAGGTTTGAAATTAGTTTGAGGGAGTAAGTTTAGGGCTACTGTTAGTTTTCGGTTCAGTGTTACGGTTGGAGTTAGCGTGAGGGTCAGGTTAGGGTTGGGGTTAAGCTTAAGGTGTCCGCCTAGGGTTAGGGTTAGGTGTATGGTTTGATTTTGGCTTCTGGTTAGGTTAGGTTTGAACTTAGTTTGAGGGATTAAGTTTAGGGCTACTGTTAGTTTTCGTTTAACTGTTACGGTTGGAGTAAGCGTCAGGGTCAGGTTAGAGTGGGGGTTAAGAATAAGGTGTCCGCCTAGGGTTAGGGTTAGGTCTATGGTTTCATTTAGGCTTCAGGTTAGGTTAGGATTGAACTTAGTTTGAGGGTGTAAGTTTAGGGCTACTGTTAGTTTTCTGTTCAGTGTTACGGTTGGATTTAGCCTCAGGGTCAGGTTAGGGTTGCGGGTAAGCTTAAGGTGTCCGCCTAGGGTTAGGGTTAGGACTGTGGTTTGAGTTAGACTTCAGGTTAGGTTAGGTTTGAACTTAGTTTGAAGGAGTAACTTTAGGGCTACTGTTAGTTTTCGGTTCAGTGTTACGGTTGGAGATAGCGTCAGGGTCAAGTTAGGGTTGGGGTTGAGATTCAGGTGTCCGCCTAGGGTTAGGGTTAGGTCTATGGTTTGAGTTAGGCTTCAGGTTAGGTTAGGTTTGAACTTAGTTTGAGGGAGTAAGTTTAGGCCTATTGTATTTTTTGGTTCAGTGTTACGGTTGTATTTAGCCTCAGGGTCAGGTTAGGGTTGGGGTTAAGCTTGAGGTGTCCGCCTAGGGTTAGGATTAGGTCTATTGTTTGAGTTAGGCTTCAGGTTAGGTTAGGTTTGAAATTAGTTTGGGGGAGTAAGTTTAGGGCTACTGTTAGTTTTCGTTTAACTGTTACGGTTGTAGTAAGCGTCAGGGTCAGGTTAGGGTGGGGGTTAATCATAAGGTGTCCGCCTAGGGTTAGGGTTAGGTCTATGGTTTCATTTAGGCTTTAGGTTAGGTTAGGATTGAACTTAGTTTGAGGGAGTAAGTTTAGGGCTACTGTTAGTTTTCGGTTCAGTGTTACGTATGGAGTTAGCGTGAGGGTACGGTTAGGGTTGGTGTTGAGCTTAAGGTGTCCGCCTAGGGTTAGGGTTAGGTCTGTGGTTTGAGTTAGGCTTCAGGTTAGGTTAGGTTTGAATTTAGTTTGAGGGAGTAAGTTTAGGGCTACTGTTAGTTTTCGGTTCAGTGTTACGGTTGGAGTTAGCGTGAGGGTCAGGTTAGGGTTGGGTTTGAACTTCAGGTGTCCGCCTAGGGTTAAGGTTAGGTGTATGGTTTGATTTAGGCTTCAGGTTAGGTTAGGTTTGAACTTAGTTTGAGGGAGTAAGTTTAGGGCTACTGTTAGTTTTCGGTTCAGTATTATGGTTGGAGTTAGCATCAGGGTCAGGTTAGGGTTGGGGTTAGCTTGAGGTGTCCGCCTAGTGTTAGGGTTAGGTCCATGGTTTGATTTAGGCTCCAGGGTAGGTTACGTTTGAACTTAGTTTGAGTGAGTAAGTTTAGGGCTACTGTTAGTTTTCGGTTCAGTGTTACGGTTGGAGATAGCGTCAGGGTCAGGTTAGGGTTGGAGTGTACCTTAAGGTGTCCGCCTAGGGTTAGGGTTAGGTCTGTGGTTTGAGTTAGGCTTCAGGTTAGGTTACGTTTGAACTTAGTTTGAGTGAGTAAGTTTAGGGCTACTGTTAGTTTTCGGTTCAGTGTTACAGTTGGATTTAGCCTCAGGGTCAGGTTAGGGTTGCGGTTAAGCGTAAGGTGTCCGCCTAGGGTTAGGGTTAGGTCTGTGGTTTGAGTTAGGCTTCAGGTTAGGTTAGGTTTGAATTTAGTTTGAGGGAGTAAGTTTAGGGCTACTGTTAGTTTTCGGTTCAGTGTTACGTTTGGAGTTAGCGTGAGGGTCCAGATAGGGTTGGTGTTGAGCTTAAGGTGTCCGCCTAGGGTTAGGGTTAGGTCTGTGGTTTGAGTTAGGCTTCAGGTTAGGTTAGGTTTGAACTTAGTTTGAGGGAGTAAGTTTAGAGCTACTGTTAGTTTTCGGTTCAGTGTTACGGTTGGAGATAGCGTCAGGGTCAGGTTAGGGTTGGGTTTGAGCTTCAGGTGTCCACCTCGGGTTAGGGTTAGGTCTATGGTTTGAGTTAGGCTTCAAGTTAGGTTAGGTTTGAACTTAGTTTGAGTGAATAAGTTTAGGGCTACTGTTAGTTTTTGGTTCAGTGTTACAGTTGGATTTAACCTCAGGGTCAGGGTAGGGTTGGGGTTAAGCTTAAGGTGTCCACCTAGGGTTAGGGTTAGGTCTATGGTTTGAGTTAGGCTTCAGGTTAGGTTAGAATTGAACTTAGTTTGAGCGAGTAAGTTCAGGGCTACTCTTAGTTTTCGGTTCAGTGATATGGTTGGATTTAGCCTGGAGGTCAGGTTAGGGTTGGGGTTGAGCTTAAGGTGTCCGCCTAGGGTTAGGGTTAGGTGTATGGTTTGATTTAGGCTTCAGGTTAGGTTAGGTTTGAACTTAGTATGAGGGAGGAAGTTTAGGGCTAGTGTTAGTTTTCGTTTAACTGTTACAGTTGGAGTAAGCATCAGGGTCAGGTTAGGGTGGGGGTTAATCATAAGGTGTCACCCTAGTGTTACGGTTAGGTCTATGGTTTCATTTAGGCTTCAGGTTAGGTTAGGATTGAACTTAGTTTAAGGGAGTAAGTTTAGGTCTACTGTTAGTTTTCGGTTCTGTGTTACGTTTGGAGTTAGCGTGAGGGTACGTTTAGGGTTGGTGTTGAGCTTAAGGTGTCCGCCTAGGGTTAGGGTTAGGTCTGTGGTTTGAGTTAGGCTTCAGGTTAGGTTAGGTTTGAACTTAGTTTTAGGGAGTAAGTTTAGGGCTACTGTTAGTTTTCGGTTCAGTGTTATGGTTGGAGTTAGCGTGAGGGTCATTTTCGGGTTGGGTTTGAACTTCAGGTGTCCGCCTAGGGTTAGGGTTAGGTGCGTGGTTTGATTTAGGCTTCAGGTTAGGTTAGGTTTGAACTTAGTTTGAGGCAGTAAGTTTAGGGCTACTGTTAGTTTTCGGTTAAGTGTTACGGTTGGAGTAAGCGTCAGGGTCAGGTTAGGTTTGGGGTTGAGATTAAGGTGTCCGCCTAGGGTTAGGGTTAGGTGTATGGATTGATTTAGGCGTCAGGTTAGGTTAGGTTTGAACTTAGTTTGAGGGAGTAAGTTTAGGGCTACTGTTATTTTTCGGGTAACTGTTACGGTTGGAGTTAGCGTCACGGCCAGGTTAGGGTTGGTGTGAGCTTAAGGTGTCCGCCTAGGGTTAGGGTTAGGTGAATGGTTTGATTTAGGCTTCAGGTTAGGTTTTGTTTGAACTTAGTTTGAGGGAGTAAGTTTAGGGCTACTGTTAGTTTTCAGTTAACTGTTACAGTTAGAGTAAGCGTCTGGGTCAGGTTAGATTTGGGGTTGAAGTTAAGGTGTCCGCCTAGGTTTAGGGTTAGGTGTATGGTTTGATTTAGGCTTCAGGTTAGGTTAGGTTTGAACTTAGTTTGAGGGAGTAAGTTTAGGGCTACTGTTAGTTTTCGGTTCAGTATTATGGTTGGAGTTAGCGCCAGGGTCAGGTTAGGGTTGGGGTTAGCTTGAGGTGTCCGCCTAGGGTTAGGGTTAGGTCTGTGGTTTGCTTTAGGCTTCAGGTTAGGTTAGGTTTGAACTTAGTTTGAGGCAGTAAGTTTAGGGCTACTGTTAGTTTTCGGTTATGTGTTACGGTTGGAGTAAGCGTCAGGGTCAGGTTAGGTTTGGGGTTGAGCTTAAGGTGTCCGCCTAGGGTTAGGGTTAGGTGTATGGTTTGATTTAGGCGTCAGGTTTGGTTAGGTTTGAACGTAGTTTGAGGGAGTAAGTTTAGGGCTACTGTTAGTTTTCGTTTAAGTGTTACGGTTGGAGTAAGCGTCAGGGTTAGGTTAGGGTTGGGGTTAAGCATAAGATGTCCGCCTAGGTTTAGGTTTAGGTCTATGGTTTCATTTAGGCTTTTGGTTAGGTTAGGATTGAACTTAGTTTGAGGGAGTAAGTTTAGGGCTACTGTTAGTTTTTGGTTCAGTGTTACGGTTGGATTTAACCTCAGGGTCAGGTTAGGTTTGGGGTTATGCTTAAGGTGTCCGCCTAGGGTTAGGGTTAGGTCTGTGGTTTGATTTAGGCTTCAGGTTAGGTTACGTTTGAACTTAGTTTGAGTGAGTAAGTTTAGGGCTACTGTTAGTTTTCGGTTCAGTGTTACGGTTGGAGATAGCGTCAGAGTCAGGTTAGGGTTGGGGTTGAGCTTCAGGTGTACGCCTATTGTTAGGGTTAGGTCTATGGTTTGAGTTAGGCTTCAGGTTAGGTTAGGTTTGAACTTAGTTTGAGCGAGTAAGTTTAGGGCTACTCTTAGTTTTCGGTTCAGTGATATGGTTGGAGTTAGCCTGGAGGTCAGGTTAGGGTTGGGGTTGATCTTAAGGTGTCCGCCTAGGGTTAGGGTTAGGTCTATGGTTTGAGTTAGGCTTCAGGTTAGGTTAGGTTTGAACTTAGTTTGAGGGAGTAAGTTTAGGGCTACTGATAGTTTTCGGGAAACTGTTACGGTTGGAGTTGGCGTCTGGGCCAGGTTAGGGTTGGGGTTGAGATTAAGGTGTTCGCCTAGGGTTAGGGTTAGGTGTATGGTTTGATTTAGGCTTCAGGTTAGGTTAGGTTTGAAGTTAGTTTGAGGGAGTAAGTTTAGGGCTACTGTTAGTTTTCGGTTAACTGTTACAGTTGGAGTAATCGTCAGGGTCAGGGTAGGGTGGGGGTTAAGCATAAGGTGTCCGAATAGGATTAGGGTTAGGTCTATGACTTGATTTAGGCTTCAGGTTAGGTTAGGTTTGAACTTAGTTTGAGGGAGTCAGTTTAGGGCTACTGTTAGTTTTCGGTTAACTGTTACGGTTGGAGTAAGCTTCAGGGTCAGGTTAGGTTTGGGGTTGAGCTTAAGGTGTCCGCCTAGTGTTAGGGTGAGGTGTATGGTTTGATTTAGGCTTCAGGTTAGGTTAGGTTTGAACTTAGTTTGAGGCAGTAAGTTTAGGGCTACTGTTAGTTTTCGTTTAACTGTTAGGGTTGGAGTAAGCGTCAGGGTCAGGTTAGGGTGGGGCTTAAGCATAAGGTGTCCGCCTAGGGTTAGGGTTAGGTCTTTCTTTTCATTTAGGCTTCAGGTTAGGTTAGGTTTGAACTTAGTTTGAGGGAGTAAGTTTAGGGCTACTCTTAGTTTTCGGGTAACTGTTACGGTTGGAGTTAGCGTCACTGCCAGGTTAGGGTTGGGGTTGAGCTTAAGGTGTCCGCCTAGGGTTAGGGTTAGGTGAATGGTTTGATTTAGGCTTCAGGTTAGGTTTTGTTTTTTTCTTTTTTTTTTTTTTTTGGAGAGGTTTTTGCTATAGGGCGCGTGCGCTCGCCAGACAGACAGAGAGAGACAGAGAGATAGAAAGCAGGAAATCACCCCCCAGGGGGGATGATCACGCCGCAATCCCTTCTCCTCCATTCTCCTCTCGGGATCTAGGGCACGCACGCACACGCGCCCGGCGTAAGTTTAAGCCTCCCTGTCCGGGACTCGAACCGCGGTCGACTACGTGGGAGTCCAGCGACATAGCCATTACACTAACTGCTGGTCCCAGGTTAGGTTTTGTTTGAACTTAGTTTGAGGGAGTAAGTTTAGGGCTACTGTGAGTTTTCAGTTAACTGTTACAGTTAGAGTAAGCGTCAGGGTCAGGTTAGATTTGGGGTTGAAGTTAAGGTGTCCGCCTATGGTTAGGGTTAGGTGTATGGTTTGATTTAGGCTTCAGGTTAGGTTAGGTTTGAACTTAGTTTGAGGGAGTAAGTTTAGGGCTACTGTTAGTTTTCGGTTCAGTATTATGGTTGGAGTTAGCGTGAGGGTCAGGTTAGGGTTGGGGTTAGCTTGAGGTGTCCGCCTAGGGTTAGGGTTAGGTCTGTGGTTTGCTTTAGGCTTCAGGTTAGGTTAGGTTTGAACTTAGTTTGAGGCAGTAAGTTTAGGGCTACTGTTAGTTTTCGGTTATGTGTTACGGTTGGAGTAAGCGTCAGGGTCAGGTTAGGTTTGGGGTTGAGCTTAAGGTGTCCGCCTAGGGTTAGGGTTAGGTGTATGGTTTGATTTAGGCGTCAGGTTAGGTTAGGTTTGAACGTAGTTTGAGGGAGTAAGTTTAGGGCTACTGTTAGTTTTCGTTTAAGTGTTACGGTTGGAGTAAGCGTCAGGGTTAGGTTAGGGTTGGGGTTAAGCATAAGATGTCCGCCTAGGTTTAGGTTTAGGTCTATGGTTTCATTTAGGCTTTTGGTTAGGTTAGGATTGAACTTAGTTTGAGGGAGTAAGTTTAGGGCTACTGTTAGTTTTTGGTTCAGTGTTACGGTTGGATTTAACCTCAGGGTCAGGTTAGGGTTGGGGTTATGCTTAAGGTGTCCGCCTAGGGTTAGGGTTAGGTCTGTGGTTTGATTTAGGCTTCAGGTTAGGTTACGTTTGAACTTAGTTTGAGTGAGTAAGTTTAGGGCTACTGTTAGTTTTCGGTTCAGTGTTACGGTTGGAGATAGCGTCAGAGTCAGGTTAGGGTTGGGGTTGAGCTTCAGGTGTCCGCCTAGGGTTAGGGTTAGGTGTATGGTTTGATTTAGGCTTCAGGTTAGGTTAGGTTTGAACTTAGTTTGAGGGAGTAAGTTTAGGGCTACTGTTAGTTTTCGGGTAACTGTTACGGTTGGAGTTAGCGTCACGGCCAGGTTAGATTTGGGGTTGAAGTTAAGGTGGCCGCCTAGGGGTTAGGGTTAGGTGTATGGTTTGATTTAGGCTTCAGGTTAGGTTAGGTTTGAACTTAGTTTGAGGGAGTAAGTTTAGGGCTAGTGTTAGTTTTCGGTTCAGTATTATGGTTGGAGTTAGCGTCAGGGTCAGGTTAGGGTTGGGGTTAGCTTGAGGTGTCCGCCTAGGGTTATGGTTAGGTCCATGGTTTGATTTAGGCTCCAGGTTAGGTTACGTTTGAACTTAGTTTGAGTGAGTAAGTTTAGGGCTACTGTTAGTTTTCGGTTCAGTGTTACGGTTGGAGAAAGCGTCCGGGTCAGGTTAGAGTTGGAGTGGAGTTTAAGGTGTCCGCCTAGGGTTAGTGTTAGGTCTGTGGTTTGCTTTAGGCTTCAGGTTAGGTTACGTTTGAACTTAGTTTGAGTGAGTAAGTTTAGGGCTACTGTTAGTTTTCGGTTCAGTGTTTCGGTTGGAGATAGCGTCAGGGTCAGGTTAGGGTTGGGGTTGAGCTTCAGGTGTCCGCCTATTGTTAGGGTTAGGTCTATGATTTGAGTTAGGCTTCAAGTTAGGTTAGGTTTGAACTTAGTATGAGCGAGGAAGTTTAGGGCTACTCTTAGTTTTCGGTTCAGTGATATGGTTGGAGTTAGCCTGGAGGTCAGGGTAGGGTTGGGGTTGAGCTTAAGGTGTGCGCCTAGGGTTAGGGTTAGGTGTATGGTTTAATTTAGGCTTCAGGGTAGGTTAGGTTTGAAGTTAGTTTGAGGGAGTAAGTTTAGGGCTACTGTTAGTTTTCGGTTAACTGTTACAGTTGGAGTAAGCGTCAGGGTCAGGTTAGGGTGGGGGTTAAGCATAAGGTGTCTGCCTATGGTTAGGGTTAGGTCTATGGTTTCATTTAGGCTTCAGGTTAGGTTAGGATTGAACTTAGTTTGAGGGAGTAAGTTTAGGGCTACTGTTAGTTTTCGGTTCAGTGTTACGGTTGGATTTAGCCTCAGGGTCAGGTTAGGGTTGGGGTTAAAATTAAGGTGTCCGCCTAGGGTTAGGGTTAGGTCTATTGTTTGAGTTAGGCTTCAGGTTATGTTAGGTTTGAACTTAGTATGAGGGAGTATGTTTAGGGCTACTGTTAGTTTTCGGTTCAGTGTTACAGTTGGAGATAGCGTCAGGGTCAAGTTAGGGTTGGGGTTGAGATTCAGGTGTCCGCCTAGGGCTAGGGTTAGGTCTATGGTTTGTGTTAGGCTTTAGGTTAGGTTAGGATTGAACTTAGTTTGAGGCAGTAAGTTTAGGGCTACTGTTAGTTTTCGGTTCACTGTTACGTTTGGAGTTAGCGTGAGGGTCCGGTTAGGGTTGGTGTTGAGCTTAAGGTTTCCGCCTAGGGTTAGGGTTAGGTCTGTGGTTTGAGTTAGGCTTCAGGTTAGGTTAGGTTTGAACTTAGTTTGAGGGAGTAAGTTTAGGGCTACTGTTAGTTTTCGATTGAGTGTTACGGTTGGAGATAGCTTCAGGGTCAGGTTAGGGTTGGGGTTGAGCTTCAGGTGTCCGCCTAGGGTTAGGGTTAGGTCTATGGTTTGAGTTAGGCTTCACGTTAGGTTAGGTTTGAACTTAGTTTTAGGGAGTAAGTTTAGGGCTACTGTTAGTTTTCGGTTCAGTGTTACGGTTGGAGTTAGCGTGAGGGTCAGGTTAGGGTTGGGTTTGAACTTCAGGTGTCCGTCTAGGGTTAGGGTTAGGTGTGTGGTTTGATTTAGGCTTCAGGTTAGGTTAGGTTTGAACTTAGTTTGAGGCAGTAAGTTTAGGGCTACTGTTAGTTTTCGGTTAAGTGTTACGGTTGGAGTAAGCGTCAGGGTCAGGTTAGGTTTGGGGTTGAGATTAAGGTGTCCGCCTAGGGTTAGGGTTAGGTGTATGGATTGATTTAGGCGTCAGGTTAGGTTAGGTTTGAACTTAGTTTGAGGGAGTAAGTTTAGGGCTACTGTTATTTTTCGGGTAACTGTTACGGTTGGAGTTAGCGTCACGGCCAGGTTAGGGTTGGTGTGAGCTTAAGGTGTCCGCCCAGGGTTAGGGTTAGGTTAATGGTTTGATTTAGGCTTCAGGTTAGGTTTTGTTTGAACTTAGTTTGAGGGAGTAAGTTTAGGGCTACTGTTAGTTTTCAGTTAACTGTTACAGTTAGAGTAAACGTCTGGGTCAGGTTAGATTTGGGGTTGAAGTTAAGGTGTCCGCCTAGGTTTAGGGTTAGGTGTATGGTTTGATTTAGGCTTCAGGTTAGGTTATGTTTGAACTTAGTTTGAGGGAGTAAGTTTAGGGCTACTGTTAGTTTTCGGTTCAGTATTATGGTTGGAGTTAGCGTCAGGGTCAGGTTAGGGTTGGGGTTAGCTTGAGGTGTCCGCCTAGGGTTAGGGTTAGGTCTGTGGTTTGCTTTAGGCTTCAGGTTAGGTTAGGTTTGAACTTAGTTTGAGGCAGTAAGTTTAGGGCTACTGTTAGTTTTCGGTTCAGTGTTACGGTTGGAGTTAGCGTTAGGGTCCGGTTAGGGTTGGGGTTGAGCTTAAGGTGTCCGCCTAGGGTTAGGGTTAGGTCTATGGTTTCATTTAGGCTTCAGGTTAGGTTAGGATTGAACTTAGTTTGAGGGAGTAAGTTTAGGGCTACTCTTAGTTTTAGGTTCAGTGATATGGTTGGAGTTAGCCTGGAGGTCAGGTTAGGGGTGGGGTTGAGCTTAAGGTGTCCGCCTAGGGTTAGGGTTAGGTGTATGATTTGATTTAGGCTTCAGGTTAGGTTAGGTTTGAAGTTAGTTTGAGGGAGTAAGTTTAGGGCTACTGTTAGTTTTCGGTTAACTGTTACGGTTGGAGTAAGCGTCAGGGTCAGGTTAGGGTGGGGGTTAAGCATAAGGTGTCCGCCTAGGGTTAGGGTTAGGTCTATGGTTTCATTTAGGCTTCAGGTTAGGTTAGGATTGAGCTTAGTTTGATGGAGTAAGTTTAGAGCTACTCTTAGTTTTCGGTTCAGTGTTACGGTTGGAGTTAGCGTTAGGGTCCGGTTTGGGTTGGGGTTGAGCTTAAGGTGTCCGCCTAGGTTAGGGTTAGGTCTGTGATTTGAGTTAGGCTTCAGTTTAGGTTAGGTTTGAACTTAGTTTTAGGGAGTAAGTTTAGGGCTACTGTTAGTTTTCGGTTCAGTGTTACGGTTGGAGATAGCGTCAGGGTCAGGTTAGGGTTGGGGTTGAGCTTCAGGTGTCGTCCTAGGGTTAGGGTTAGGTCTATTGTTTGAGTTAGGCTTCAGGTTAGGTTAGGTTTGAACTTAGTTTTAGGGAGTAAGTTTCGGGCTACTGTTAGTTTTAGGATCAGTGTTACGGTTGGAGTTAGCGTGAGGGTCAGGTTAGGGTTGGGTTTGAGCTTCAGGTGTCCGCCTAGGGTTAGGGTTAGGTGTATGTCTTGATTTAGGTTTCAGCTTAGGTTAGGTTTGAACTTAGTTTGAGGGAGTAAGTTTAGGGCTACTGTTAGTTTTCGGGTAACTGTTACGGTTGGAGTTAGCGTCACGGCCAGGTTAGTGTTGGGGTTGAGCTTAAGGTGTCCGCCTAGGGTTAGGGTTAGGTGTATGGTTTGATTTAGGCTTCAGGTTATGTTATGTTTGAACTTAGTTTGAGGGAGTAAGTTTAGGGCTACTGTTAGTTTTCGGTTCAGTATTATTGTTGGAGTTAGCGTCAGGGTCAGGTTAGGGTTGGGTTTAGCTTGAGGTGTCCGCCTAGGGTTAGGGTTAGGTCCATGGTTTGATTTAGGCTCCAGGTTAGGTTACGTTTGAACGTAGTTTGAGGGAGTAAGTTTAGGGCTACTGTTATTTTTTGGTTCAGTGTTACGTTTGGAGATAGCGTCAGGGTCAGGTTAGGGTTGGAGTTGAGCTTAAGGTGTCCACCTAGGGTTAGGGTTAGCTCTGTGGTTTCATTTAGGCTTCAGGTTAGATTCGGATTTACCTTAGTTTGAGGTAGTAAGTTTAGGGCTACTGTTAGTTTTCGTTTCAGTGTTACGGTTGCATTTATCCTCAGGGTCAGGTTAGGGTTGGGGTTAAGCTTAAGGTGTCCGCCTAGGGTTAGGGTTAGGTCTGTGGTTTGATTTAGGCTTCAGGTTAGGTTACGTTTGAACTTAGTTTGAGTGAATAAGTTTAGGGCTACTGTTAGTTTTCGGTTCAGTGTTACATTTGGAGTTAGCGTGAGGGTACGTTTAGGGTTGGTGTTGAGCTTAAGGTGTCCGCCTAGGGTTAGGGTTAGGTCTGTGGTTTGAGTTAGGCTTCAGGTTAGGTTAGGTTTGAACTTAGTTTTAGGGAGTAAGTTTAGGGCTACTGTTAGTTTTCGGATCAGTGTTACGGTTGGAGTTAGCGTGAGGGTCAGATTAGGGTTGGGTTTGAACTTCAGGTGTCCGCCTAGGGTTAGGGTTAGGTGTGTGGTTTGATTTAGGCTTCAGGTTAGGTTAGGTTTGAACTTAGTTTGAGGCAGTAAGTTTAGGGCTACTGTTAGTTTTCAGTTAAGTGTTACGGTTGGAGTAAGCGTCAGGGTCAGGTTAGGTTTGGGGTTGAGATTAAGGTGTCCGCCTAGGGTTAGGGTTAGGTGTATGGTTTGATTTAGGCGTCAGGTTAGGTTAGGCTTGAACTTAGTTTGAGGGAGTAAGTTTAGGGCTACTGTTAGTTTTCGTTTAAGTGTTACGGTTGGAGTAAGCGTCAGGGTTAGGTTAAGGTTGGGGTTAAGCATAAGGTGTCCGCCTAGGGTTAGGGTTAGGTCTATGGTTTGAGTTAGACTTCAGGTTAGGTTAGGTTTGAAGTTAGTTTGAGGGAGTAAGTTTAGGGCTACTGTTAGTTTTCGGTTAACTGTTACAGTTGGAGTAAGCGTCAGGGTCAAGGTAGGGTGGGGGTTAAGCATAAGGTGTCCGCCTAGGATTAGGGTTAGGTCTATGATTTGATTTAGGCTTCAGGTTAGGTTAGGTTTGAACTTAGTTTGAGGGAGTCAGTTTAGGGCTACTGTTAGTTTTCGGTTAACTGTTACGGTTGGAGTAAGCTTCAGGGTCAGGTTAGGTTTGGGGTTGAGCTTAAGGTGTCCGCCTAGGGTTAGGGTTAGGTGTATGGTTTGATTTAGGCTTCTGGTTAGGTTAGGTTTGAACTTAGTTTGAGGGAGTAAGTTTAGGGCTACTGTTAGTTTTCGGGTAACTGTTACGGTTGGAGTTAGCGTCACGGCCAGGTTAGATTTGGGGTTGAAGTTAAGGTGGCCGCCTAGGGTTAGGGTTAGGTGTATGGTTTGATTTAGGCTTCAGGTTAGGTTAGGTTTGAACTTAGTTTGAGGGAGTAAGTTTAGGGCTAGTGTTAGTTTTCGGTTCAGTATTATGGTTGGAGTTAGCGTCAGGGTCAGGTTAGGGTTGGGGTTAGCTTGAGGTGTCCGCCTAGGGTTATGGTTAGGTCCATGGTTTGATTTAGGCTCCAGGTTAGGTTACGTTTGAACTTAGTTTGAGTGAGTAAGTTTAGGGCTACTGTTAGTTTTCGGTTCAGTGTTACGGTTGGAGAAAGCGTCAGGGTCAGGTTAGGGTTGGAGTGGAGTTTAAGGTGTCCGCCTAGGGTTAGGGTTAGGTCTGTGGTTTGCTTTAGGCTTCAGGTTAGGTTACGTTTTAACTTAGTTTGAGTGAGTAAGTTTAGGGCTACTGTTAGTTTTCGGTTCAGTGTTACGGTTGGAGATAGCGTCAGGGTCAGGTTAGGTTTGGGGTTGAGCTTCAGGTGTCCGCCTATTGTTAGGGTTAGGTCTATGATTTGAGTTAGGCTTCAAGTTAGGTTAGGTTTGAACTTAGTTTGAGCGAGGAAGTTTAGGGCTACTCTTAGTTTTCGGTTCAGTGATATGGTTGGAGTTAGCCTGGAGGTCAGGGTAGGGTTGGGGTTGAGCTTAAGGTGTGCGCCTAGGGTTAGGGTTAGGTGTATGGTTTAATTTAGGCTTCAGGGTAGGTTAGGTTTGAAGTTAGTTTGAGGGAGTAAGTTTAGGGCTACTGTTAGTTTTCGGTTAACTGTTACAGTTGGAGTAAGCGTCAGGGTCAGGGTAGGGTGGGGGTTAAGCATAAGGTGTCTGCCTATGGTTAGGGTTAGGTCTATGGTTTCATTTAGGCTTCAGGTTAGGTTAGGATTGAACTTAGTTTGAGGGAGTAAGTTTAGGGCTACTGTTAGTTTTCGGTTCAGTGTTACGGTTGGATTTAGCCTCAGGGTCAGGTTAGGGTTGGGGTTAAAATTAAGGTGTCCGCCTAGGGTTAGGGTTAGGTCTATTGTTTGAGTTAGGCTTCAGGTTATGTTAGGTTTGAACTTAGTATGAGGGAGTATGTATAGGGCTACTGTTAGTTTTCGGTTCAGTGTTACAGTTGGAGATAGCGTCAGGGTCAAGTTAGGGTTGGGGTTGAGATTCAGGTGTCCGCCTAGGGCTAGGGTTAGGTCTATGGTTTGTGTTAGGCTTTAGGTTAGGTTAGGATTGAACTTAGTTTGAGGCAGTAAGTTTAGGGCTACTGTTAGTTTTCGGTTCACTGTTACGTTTGGAGTTAGCGTGAGGGTCCGGTTAGGGTTGGTGTTGAGCTTAAGGTGTCCGCCTAGGGTTAGGGTTAGGTCTGTGGTTTGAGTTAGGCTTCAGGTTAGGTTAGGTTTGAACTTAGTTTGAGGGAGTAAGTTTAGGGCTACTGTTAGTTTTCGGGTAACTGTTACGGTTGGAGTTAGCGTCACGGCCAGGTTAGGGTTGGGGTTGAGCTTAAGGTGTCCGCCTAGGGTTAGGGTTAGGTGTATGGTTTGATTTAGGCTTCAGGTTATGTTATGTTTGAACTTAGTTTGAGGGAGTAAGTTTAGGGCTACTGTTAGTTTTCGGTTCAGTATTATTGTTGGAGTTAGCGTCAGGGTCAGGTTAGGGTTGGGTTTAGCTTGAGGTGTCCGCCTAGGGTTAGGGTTAGGTCCATGGTTTGATTTAGGCTCCAGGTTAGGTTACGTTTGAACGTAGTTTGAGGGAGTAAGTTTAGGGCTACTGTTATTTTTTGGTTCAGTGTTACGGTTGGAGATACCGTCAGGGTCAGGTTAGGGTTGGAGTGGAGCTTAAGGTGTCCACCTAGGGTTAGGGTTAGCTCTGTGGTTTCATTTAGGCTTCAGGTTAGATTCGGATTGACCTTAGTTTGAGGTAGTAAGTTTAGGGCTACTGTTAGTTTTCGTTTCAGTGTTACGGTTGCATTTATCCTCAGGGTCAGGTTAGGGTTGGGGTTAAGCTTAAGGTGTCCGAATAGGGTTAGGGTTAGGTCTGTGGTTTGATTTAGGCTTCAGGTTAGGTTACGTTTGAACTTATTTTGAGTGAATAAGTTTAGGGCTACTGTTAGTTTTCGGTTCAGTGTTACGTTTGGAGTTAGCGTGAGGGTACGTTTAGGGTTGGTGTTGAGCTTAAGGTGTCCGCCTAGGGTTAGGGTTAGGTCTGTGGTTTGAGTTAGGCTTCAGGTTAGGTTAGGTTTGAACTTAGTTTTAGGGAGTAAGTTTAGGGCTACTGTTAGTTTTCGGATCAGTGTTACGGTTGGAGTTAGCGTGAGGGTCAGATTAGGGTTGGGTTTGAACTTCAGGTGTCCGCCTAGGGTTAGGGTTAGGTGTGTGGTTTGATTTAGGCTTCAGGTTATGTTAGGTTTGAACTTAGTTTGAGGCAGTAAGTTTAGGGCTACTGTTAGTTTTCAGTTAAGTGTTACGGTTGGAGTAAGCGTCAGGGTCAGGTTAGGTTTGGGGTTGAGATTAAGGTGTCCGCCTAGGGTTAGGGTTAGGTGTATGGTTTGATTTAGGCGTCAGGTTAGGTTAGGCTTGAACTTAGTTTGAGGGAGTAAGTTTAGGGCTACTGTTAGTTTTCGTTTAAGTGTTACGGTTGGAGTAAGCGTCAGGGTTAGGTTAAGGTTGGGGTTAAGCATAAGGTGTCCGCCTAGGGTTAGGGTTAGGTCTATGGTTTGAGTTAGGCTTCAGGTTAGGTTAGGTTTGAAGTTAGTTTGAGGGAGTAAGTTTAGGGCTACTGTTAGTTTTCGGTTAACTGTTACAGTTGGAGTAAGCGTCAGGGTCAAGGTAGGGTGGGGGTTAAGCATAAGGTGTCCGCCTAGGATTAGGGTTAGGTCTATGATTTGATTTAGGCTTCAGGTTAGGTTAGGTTTGAACTTAGTTTGAGGGAGTCAGTTTAGGGCTACTGTTAGTTTTCGGTTAACTGTTACGGTTGGAGTAAGCTTCAGGGTCAGGTTAGGTTTGGGGTTGAGCTTAAGGTGTCCGCCTAGGGTTAGGGTTAGGTGTATGGTTTGATTTAGGCTTCTGGTTAGGTTAGGTTTGAACTTAGTTTGAGGGAGTAAGTTTAGGGCTACTGTTAGTTTTCGGGTAACTGTTACGGTTGGAGTTAGCGTCACGGCCAGGTTAGATTTGGGGTTGAAGTTAAGGTGGGCGCCTAGGGTTAGGGTTAGGTGTATGGTTTGATTTAGGCTTCAGGTTAGGTTAGGTTTGAACTTAGTTTGAGGGAGTAAGTTTAGGGCTAGTGTTAGTTTTCGGTTCAGTATTATGGTTGGAGTTAGCGTCAGGGTCAGGTTAGGGTTGGGGTTAGCTTGAGGTGTCCGCCTAGGGTTATGGTTAGGTCCATGATTTGATTTAGGCTCCAGGTTAGGTTACGTTTGAACTTAGTTTGAGTGAGTAAGTTTAGGGCTACTGTTAGTTTTTGGTTCAGTGTTACGGTTGGAGAAAGCGTCAGGGTCAGGTTAGGGTTGGAGTGGAGTTTAAGGTGTCCGCCTAGGGTTAGGGTTAGGTCTGTGGTTTGCTTTAGGCTTCAGGTTAGGTTACGTTTGAACTTAGTTTGAGTGAGTAAGTTTAGGGCTACTCTTAGTTTTCGGTTCAGTGTTACGGTTGTAGATAGCGTCAGGGTCAGGTTAGGGTTGGGGTTGAGCTTCAGGTGTCCGCCTATTGTTAGGGTTAGGTCTATGATTTGAGTTAGGCTTCAAGTTAGGTTAGGTTTGAACTTAGTTTGAGCGAGGAAGTTTAGGGCTACTCTTAGTTTTCGGTTCAGTGATATGGTTGGAGTTAGCCTGGAGGTCAGGGTAGGGTTGGGGTTGAGCTTAAGGTGTGCGCCTAGGGTTAGGGTTAGGTGTATGGTTTAATTTAGGCTTCAGGGTAGGTTAGGTTTGAAGTTAGTTTGAGGGAGTAAGTTTAGGGCTACTGTTAGTTTTCGGTTAACTGTTACAGTTGGAGTAAGCGTCAGGGTCAGGTTAGGGTGGGGGTTAAGCATAAGGTGTCTGCCTATGGTTAGGGTTAGGTCTATGGTTTCATTTAGGCTTCAGGTTAGGTTAGGATTGAACTTAGTTTGAGGGAGTAAGTTTAGGGCTACTGTTAGTTTTCGGTTCAGTGTTACGGTTGGATTTAGCCTCAGGGTCAGGTTAGGGTTGGGGTTAAAATTAAGGTGTCCGCCTAGGGTTAGGGTTAGGTCTATTGTTTGAGTTAGGCTTCAGGTTATGTTAGGTTTGAACTTAGTATGAGGGAGTATGTATAGGGCTACTGTTAGTTTTCGGTTCAGTGTTACAGTTGGAGATAGCGTCAGGGTCAAGTTAGGGTTGGGGTTGAGATTCAGGTGTCCGCCTAGGGCTAGAGTTAGGTCTATGGTTTGTGTTAGGCTTTAGGTTAGGTTAGGATTGAACTTAGTTTGAGGCAGTAAGTTTAGGGCTACTGTTAGTTTTCGGTTCACTGTTACGTTTGGAGTTAGCGTGAGGGTCCGGTTAGGGTTGGTGTTGAGCTTAAGGTGTCCGCCTAGGGTTAGGGTTAGGTCTGTGGTTTGAGTTAGGCTTCAGGTTAGGTTAGGTTTGAACTTAGTTTGAGGGAGTAAGTTTAGGGCTACTGTTAGTTTTCGATTGAGTGTTACGGTTGGAGATAGCTTCAGGGTCAGGTTAGGGTTGGGGTTGAGCTTCAGGTGTCCGCCTAGGGTTAGGGTTAGGTCTGTGGTTTGAGATAGGCTTCACGTTAGGTTAGGTTTGAACTTAGTTTGAGGTAGTAAGTTTAGGGCTGCTGTTAGTTTTCGGTTCAGTGTTACGGTTGGAGATAGCGTCATTTTCAAGTTAGGGTTGGGATTGAGATTCAGGTGTCCGCCTAGGGTTAGGGTTAGGTCTATGGTTTGAGTTAGGCTTCAGGTTAGGTTATGTTTGAACTTAGTTTGAGGGAATAAGTTTAGGCCTACTTTATTTTTCATTTAGTGTTACGGTTGAATTTAGCCTGAGGGTCAGGTTAGGGTTGGGGTCAAGCTTAAGGTGTCCGCCTAGGGTTAGGGTTAGGTGTATGGTTTGATTTAGGCTTCAGGTTAGGTTAGGTTTGAACTTAGTTTGAGGGAGTAAGTTTAGGGATACTGTTACTTTTCAGTACAGTGTTACGGTTGGAGATAGCGTCAGGGTCAGGTTAGGGTTGTGGTTGAGCTTCAGGTGTCCGCCTAGGGTTAGGGTTAGGTCTATGGTTTGAGTTAGGCTTCAGGTTAGGTTAGGTTTGAACTTAGTTTGATGGAGTAAGTTTAGGGCTACTGTTAGTTTTCGGTTAACTGTTACGGTTGGAGTAAGCGTCAGGGTCAGGTTAGGGTGGGGGTTAAGCATAAGGAGTCCGCATAGGGTTAGGGTTAGGTCTATGGTTTCATTTAGGCTTCAGGTTAGGTTAGGATTGAACTTAGTTTGAGGGAGTATGTTTAGGGCTACTCTTAGTTTTAGGTTCAGTGATATGGTTGGAGTTAGCCTGGAGGTCAGGTTAGGGGTGGGGTTGAGCTTAAGGTGTCCGCCTAGGGTTAGGGTTAGGTGTATGATTTGATTTAGGCTTCAGGTTAGGTTAGGTTTGAAGTTAGTTTGAGGGAGTAAGTTTAGGGCTACTGTTAGTTTTCGGTTAACTGTTACGGTTGGAGTAAGCGTCAGGGTCAGGTTAGGGTGGGGGTTAAGCATAAGGTGTCCGCCTAGGGTTAGGGTTAGGTCTATGGTTTCATTTAGGCTTCAGGTTAGGTTAGGATTGAGCATAGTTTGATGGAGTAACTTTAGAGCTACTCTTAGTTTTCGGTTCAGTGTTACGGTTGGAGTTAGCGTTAGGGTCCGGTTTGGGTTGGGGTTGAGCTTAAGGTGTCCGCCTAGGGTTAGGGTTAGGTCTATTGTTTGAGTTAGGCTTCAGGTTAGGTTAGGTTTGAACTTAGTTTGAGGGAGTAAGTTTAGGGCTACTGTTAGTATTTGGTTCAGTGTTACGTTTGGAGTTAGCGTGAGTGTCCGGTTAGGGTTGGGGTTGAGCTTAAGGTGTCCGCCTAGGGTTAGGGTTAGGTCTGTGGTATGAGTTAGGCATCAGGTTAGGTTAGGTTTGAACTTAGTTTGAGGGAGTAATTTTAGGGATACTGTTAGTTTTCAGTTCAGTGTTACGGTTGGAGATAGCGTCAGGGTCAGGTTAGGATTGTGGATGAGTTTCAGATATCCGCCTAGGGTTAGGGTTAGGTCTATGGTTTGAGTTAGGCTTCAGGTTAGGTTAGGTTTGAACTTAGTTTGAGGGAGTAAGTTTAGGGCTACTGTCAGTTTTTGGTTCAGTGTTACGGTTGGAGTTAGCGTGAGGGTCACGTTAGGGTTGGGGTTTAGCTTAAGGTGTCCACCTAGGGTTAGGGTTAGGTTTATGGTTTGATTTAGGCTTCAGGTTAGGTTAGGTTTGAACTTAGTTTGTGGGAGTAAGTTTAGGGCTACTGTTAGTTTTTCGTTCAGTGTTACATTTGGAGTTAGCGTGAGTGTCCAGTTAGGGTTGGGGTTGAGCTTACGGTGTCCGCCTACGGTTAGGGTTAGGTCTGTGGTTTGAGATAGGCTTCAGGTTAGGTTAGGTTTGAACTTAGTTTGAGGGAGTAAGTTTAGGGCTACTGTTATTTTTCGGTTCAGTGTGACGGTTGGAGATAGCGTCAGGGTCAGGTTAGGGTTGCGGTTGAGCTTCAGGTGTCCGCCTAGGGTTAGGGTTAGGTGTATGGTTTGATTTAGGCTTCAGGTTAGGTTAGGTTTGAAGTTAGTTTCACGGAGTAAGTTTAGGGCTACTGTTAGTTTTCGGTTAACTGTTACAGTTGGAGTAAGCGTAAGGGACATGTTAGGGTGGTGGTTAAGCATAAGGTGTCCGCCTAGGGTTAGGGTTAGGTCTATGGTTTCATTTAGGCTTCAGGTTAGGTTAGGATTGAACTTAGTTTGAGGGAGTAAGTTTAGGGCTACTGTTAGTTTTCGGTTCAGTGTTACTTTTGGAGTTAGCATGACGGTCCGGTTAGGGTTGGGGTTAAGCTTACGGTGTCCGCATAGGGTTAGGGTTAGGTCTGTGGTTTGATTTAGGCTTCAGGTTAGGTTACGTTTGAACTTAGTTTGAGTGAGTAAGTTTAGGGCTACTGTTAGTTTTCGGTTCAGTGTTACGGTTGGAGATACCGTCAGGGTCAGGTTAGGGTTGGGGTTGAGCTTCAGGTGTCCGCCTATTGTTAGGTTTAGGTCTATGATTTGAGTTAGGCTTCAGGTTAGGTTAGGTTTGAACTTAGTTTGAGCGAGTAAGTTTAGGGCTACTCTTAGTTTTCGGTTCAGTGATATGGTTGTAGTTAGCCTGGAGGTCAGGTTAGGGTTGGGGTTGAGCTTACGGTGTCCGCCTATGGTTAGGGTTAGGTGTATGGTTTGATTTAGGCTTCAGGTTAGGTTAGGTTTGAAGATAGTTTGAGGGAGTAAGTTTAGGGCTACTGTTAGTTTTTGGTTAACTGTTACAGTTGGAGTAAGCGTCAGGGTCAGGGTAGGGTGGGGGTTAAGCATAAGGTGTCCGCCTAGGGTTAGGGTTAGTTCTATGATTTGATTTAGGCTACAGGTTAGGTTAGGTTTGAACTTAGTTTGAGGGAGTAAGTTTAGGGCTACTGTTAGTTTTCGTTTAATTGTTACGGTTGGAGTAAGCGTCAGGGTCAGGTTAGGTTTGGGGTTGAGCTTAAGGTGTCCGCCTAGGGTTAGGGTTAGGTGTATGGTTTGATTTAAGCTTCAGGTTAGGTTAAGTTTGAACTTAGTTTGAGGGAGTACGTTTAGGGCTACTGTTAGTTTTCGTTTAACTGTTACGGTTGGAGTAAGCGTCCGGGTCAGGTTAGGGTGGTAGTTAAGCATAAGGTGTCCATCTAGGGTTACGGTTAGGTCTGTGGTTTGAGTTAGACTTCAGGTTAGGTTAGCTTTGAACTTAGTTTGAAGGAGGAAGTTTAGGGCTACTGTTAGTTTTCGGTTCAGTGTTACGATTGGAGATAGCGTCAGGGTCAAGTTAGGGTTGGGGTTGAGATTCAGGTGTCCACCTAAGGCTAGGGTTAGTTCTATGGTTTGAGTTAGGCTTCAGGTTAGGTTAGGTTTGAACTTAGTTTGAGGGAGTAAGTTTAGGCCTATTGTATTTTTTGGTTCAGTGTTACGGTTGGTTTTAGCCTCAGGGTCCGGTTACGGTTGGTGTTGAGCTTAAGGTGTCCGCCTAGGGTTAGGGTTAGGTCTGTGGTTGAGTTAGGCTTCAGGTTAGGTTAGGTTTGAACTTAGTATGAGGGAGTAAGTTTAGGGCTACTGTTAGTTTTCGGTTCAGTGTTACGGTTAGAGGTAGCGTCAGGGTCAGGTTAGGGTTGTGGTTGAGCTTAAGGTGTCCGCTTAGGGTTAGGGTTAGGTCTATGGTTTGAGTTAGGCTTCAGGTTAGGTTAGGTTTGAACTTAGTTTTAGGGAGTAAGTTTAGGGCTACTGTTAGTTTTCGGATCAGTGTTACGGTTGGAGTTAGCGCGAGGGTCAGGTTAGGGTTGGGTTTGAACTTCAGGTGTCCGCCTAGGGTTAGGGTTAGGAGTATGGTTTCATTTAGGCTTTAGGTTAGGTTAGGATTGAACTTAGTTTGAGGGAGTAACTTTAGGGCTACTGTTAGTTTTAGGTTCAGTGTTACGGTTGGTTTTAACCTCAGGGTCAGTTTAGGGTTGAACTTAGTTTGAGGGAGTAAGTTTAGGGCTACTGTTAGTTTTCGGTTCAGTGTTACAGTTGGAGTTAGCGTGAGGGTCAGGTTAGGGTTGGGGTTGAGCTTAAGGTGTCCGCCTAGGGTTAGGGTTATGTCTGTGGTTTGAGTTAGACTTCAGGTTAGTTTAGGTTTGAACTTAGTTTGAAGGAGTAAGTTTAGGGCTACTGTTAGTTTTCGGTTCAGTGTTCCGTGTGGAGATAGCGTCAGGGTCAAGTTAGGGTTGGGGTTGAGATTCAGGTGTCCGCCTAGGGTTAGGGTTAGGTCTGTGATTTGAGTTAGGCTTCAGTTTAGGTTAGGTTTGAACTTAGTTTTAGGGAGTAAGTTTAGGGCTACTGTTAGTTTTCGGTTCAGTGTTACGGTTGGAGATAGCGTCAGGGTCAGGTTAGGGTTGGGGTTGAGCTTCAGGTGTCGTCCTAGGGTTAGGGTTAGGTCTATTGTTTGAGTTAGGCTTCAGGTTAGGTTAGGTTTGAACTTAGTTTGAGGGAGTAAGTTTAGGGCTACTGTTAGTTTTCGGTTCAGTGTTATGGTTGGAGTTAGCGTGAGGGTCAGGTTAGGGTTGGGGTTGAGCTTAAGGTGTCCGCCTAGGGTTAGGGTTAGATCGGTGGTTTGAGTTAAGCTTCAGGTTAGGTTAGGTTTGAACTTAGTTTGAGGGAGTAAGTTTAGGGCTACTGTTAGTTTTCGGTTCAGTGTTACGGTTGGAGATAGCGTCATGGTCAAGTTAGGGTTGGGGTTGAGATTCAGGTGTCCGCCTAGGGTTAGGGTTAGGTCTATGGTTTGACTTAGGCTTCAGAATAGGTTAGGTTTGAACTTAGTTTGAGGGAGAAAATTTAGAGCCATTGTATTTTTTGGTTCAGTGTTACGGTTGAATTTAGCCTCAGGGTCAGGTTAGGGTTGGGGTCAAGCTTAAGGTGTCCGCCTAGGGTTAGGGTTAGGTCTATTGTTTGAGTTAGGCTTCAGGTTAGGTTAGGTTTGAACTTAGTTTGAGGGAGTATGTTTAGGGCTAGTGTTAGTTTTCGGTTCAGTGTAACTTTTGGAGTTAGCGAGAGGGTCAGGTTAGGGTTGGGGTTGAGCTTAAGGTGTCCGCCTAGGGTTAGGGTTAGGTCTGTGGTTTGAGTTAGGCTTTAGGTTAGGTTAGGATTGAACTTTGTTTGAGGGAGTAAGTTTAGGGCTACTGTTAGTTTTCGGTTCAGTGTTCCGGTTGGATTTAGCCTCAGGGTCAGGTTAGGGTTGAGGTTAAGCTTAAGGTGTCCGCCTAGGGTTAGGGTTAGGTCTATTGTTTGAGTTAGGCTTCAGGTTAGGTTAGGTTTGAACTTAGTTTTAAGGAGTAAGTTTAGGGCTACTGTTAGTTTTCGGTTCAGTGTTACGGTTGGAGATAGCGTCAGGGTCAGGTTAGGGTTGTGGTTGAGCTTCAGGTGTCCGCCTAGGCTTAGGGTTGGGTCTATGGTTTGAGTTAGGCTTCAGGTTAGGTTAGGTTTGAACATAGTTTGATTGAGTAAGTTTTGGGCTACTGTTAGTTTTCGGTTCAGTGTTACGGTTGGAGTTAGCGTGAGAGTCAGGTTAGGGTTGGGGTTGAGCTTAAGGTGTCCGCCTAGGGTTAGGGTTAGGTGTATGTTTTGATTTTGGCTTCTGGTTAGGTTAGGTTTGAACTTAGTTTGAGGGAGTAAGTTTAGGGCTACTGTTAGTTTTCGGGTAACTGTTACGGTAGGAGTTAGCGTCAGGGTCAGGTTAGGGTTGGGGTTGAGCTTAAGGTGTCCGCCTAGGGTTTGGGTTAGGTGTATGGTTTGATTTTGGCTTTAGGTTAGGTTAGGTTTGAGGTTAGTTTCAGGGAGTAAGTTTAGGGCTACTGTTAGTTTTCGGGTAAGTGTTACGGTTGGAGTTAGCGTCACGGCCAGGTTAGGGTTGGGGATGAGCTTAAGGAGTCCGCCTAGGGTTAGGTTTTGGTGTATGGTTTGATTTAGGCTTCAGGTTATGTTATGTTTGAACTTAGTTTGAGGGAGTAAGTTTAGGGCTACTGTTAGTTTTCGGTTCATTGTTACGGTTGGAGACAGCGTCAGGGTCAGGTTAGGGTTGTGGTTGAGCTTCAGGTGTCCGCCTAGGGTTAGGGTTAGGTCTATGGTTTGAGTTAGGCTTCAGGTTAGGTTAGGTTTGAAATTAGATTGAGGGAGTAAGTTTAGGGCTACTGTTAGTTTTCGGTTCAGTGTTACGGTTGGAGTTAGCGTGAGGGTCAGGTTAGGGTTGGGGTTGAGCTTAAGGTGTCCGCCTAGGGTTAGGGTTAGGTGTATGGTTTGATTTTGGCTTCTGGTTAGGTTAGGTTTGAACTTAGTTTGAGGGAGTAAGTTTAGGCCTATTGTATTTTTCGGTTCAGTGTTACGGTTGGATTTAGCCTCAGGGTCAGGTTAGGGTTGGGGTTAAGCTTGAGGTGTCCGCATAGGGTTAGGGTTAGGTCTATTTTTTGAGTTAGGCTTCAGGTTAGGTTAGGTTTGAAATTAGTTTGAGGGTGTAAGTTTAGGGCTACTGTTAGTTTTCGTTTAAATGTTACGGTTGGAGTAAGCGTCAGGGTCAGGTTAGGGTGGGGGTTAATCATAAGGTGTCCGCCTAGGGTTAGGGTTAGGTCTATGGTTTCATTTAGGCTTTAGGTTAGGTTAGGATTGAACTTAGTTTGAGGGAGTAAGTTTAGGGCTACTGTTAGTTTTCGGTTCAGTGTTACGTATGGAGTTAGCGTGAGGGTACGGTTAGGGTTGGTGTTGAGCTTAAGGTGTCCGCCTAGGGTTAGGGTTAGGTCTGTGGTTTGAGTTAGGCTTCAAGTTAGGTTAGGTTTGAATTTAGTTTGAGGGAGTAAGTTTAGGGCTACTGTTAGTTTTCGGTTCAGTGTTACGGTTGGAGTTAGCGAGAGGGTCAGGTTAGGGTTGGGTTTGAACTTAAGGTGTCCGCCTAGGGTTAAGGTTAGGTGTATGGTTTGATTTAGGCTTCAGGTTAGGTTAGGTTTGAACTTAGTTTGAGTGAGTAAGTTTAGTGCTACTGGTAGTTTTCGTTTAAGTGTTACGGTTGGAGTAAGCGTCAGGGTTAGGTTAGGGTTGGGGTTAAGCATAAGGTGTCCGCCTAGGGTTAGGGTTAGGTCTATGGTTTCATTTAGGCTTTTGGTTAGGTTAGGATTGAACTTAGTTTGAGGGAGTAAGTTTAGGGCTACTGTTAGTTTTTGGTTCAGTGTTACGGTTGGATTAAACCTCATGTTCAGGTTAGGGTTGGGGTTAAGCTTAAGGTGTCCGCCTAGTGTTAGGTTTAGGTCTATTGTTTGATTTAGGCTTCAGGTTAGGTTAGGTTTGAACTTAGTTTGAGGGAGTAAGTTTAGGGCTACTGTTAGTTTTCGGTTCATTGTTACGGTTGGAGTTAGCGTGAGGTTCTGGTTAGTGTTGGGTTTGAACTTTAGGTGTCCGCCTAGGGTTAGGGTTAGGTCTATGGTTTGAGTTAGGCTTCAGGTTAGGTTAGGTTTGAACTTAGTCTGAGGGAGTAAAATTAGGGCTACTGTTAGTTTTCGGTTCAGTGTTACGGTTGGAGTTAGCGTGAGGGTCAGGTTAGGGTTGTGGTTGAGCTTAAGGTGTCCGCCTAGGGTTAGGGTTAGGTGTATGGTTTGATTTTGGCTTCTGGTTAGGTTAGTTTTGAACTTAGTTTGAGGGATTACGTTTAGGGCTACTGTTAGTTTTCGGGTAACTGTTACGGTTGGAGTTAGCGTTAGGGTCAGGTTAGGTTGGGCTTGAGCTTAAGGTGTCCGCCTAGTGTTAGTGTTACGTGTATGGTTTGATTTAGGCTTCAGGTTAGGTTAGGTTTGAAGTTAGTTTGAGGGAGTAAGTTTAGGGCTACTGTTAGTTTTCGGTTCAGTATTATGGTTGGAGTTAGCATCAGGGTCAGGTTAGGGTTGGGGTTAGCTTGAGGTGTCCGCCTAGTGTTAGGGTTAGGTCCATGGTTTGATTTAGGCTCCAGGGTAGGTTACGTTTGAACTTAGTTTGAGTGAGTAAGTTTAGGGCTACTGTTAGTTTTCGGTTCAGTGTTACGGTTGGAGATAGCGTCAGGTTCAGGTTAGGGTTGGAGTGTAGCTTAAGGTGTCCGCCTAGGGTTAGGGTTAGGTCTGTGGTTTGATTTAGGCTTCAGGTTAGGTTAGGTTTGAAGTTAGTTTGAGGGAGTAAGTTTAGGGCTACTGTTAGTTTTCGGTTCAGTGTTACGGTAGGATTTAGCCTCAGGGTCAGGTTAGGGTTGCGGTTAAGCTTAAGGTGTCCGCCTAGGGTTAGGGTTAGGTCTGTGGTTTGAGTTAGACTTCAGGTTAGGTTAGGTTTGAACTTAGTTTGAAGGAGTAAGTTTAGGGCTACTGTTAGTTTTCGGTTCAGTGTTACGGTTGGAGATAGCGTCAGGGTCAAGTTAGGGTTGGGGTTGAGATTCAGGTGTCCGCCTAGGGTTAGGGTTAGGTCTATGGTTTGAGTTAGGCTTCAGGTTAGGTTAGCTTAGAAATTAGTGTGAGGGAGTAAGTATAGGCCTATTGTATTTTTCGGTTCAGTGTTACGGTTGGATTTAGCCTCAGGGTCAGGTTAGGGTTGGGGTTAAGCTTGAGGTGTCCGCCTAGGGTTAGGTTTAGGTCTGTGGTTTGAGTTAGGCTTCAGGTTAGGTTAGGTTTGTACTTAGTTTGAGGGAGTAATTTTAGGGTACTGTCAGTTTTCGGTTAACTGTTACGGTTGGAGTAAGCGACAGGGTCAGGTTAGGTTTGGGGTTAAGCATAAGGTGTCCGCCTCTGGTTAGGGTTAGGTCTATGGTTTCATTTAGGCTTCAGGTTAGGTTAGGATTGAACTTAGTTTGAGGGAGTAAGTTTAGGGCTACTGTTAGTTTTCGGTTCAGTGTTACGGTTGGATTTAGCCTCAGGGTCAGGTTAGGGTTGTGGTTAAGCTTAAGGTGTCCTCCTAGGGTTAGGGTTAGGTCTATGGTTTGAGTTAGGCTTCAAGTTAGGTTAGGTTTGAACTTAGTTTTAGGGAGTAAGTTTAGGGCTACTGTTAGTTTTCGGTTCAGTGTTACGGTTGGAGTTAGCGTGAGGGTAAGGTTAGAGTTGGGGTTGAGCTTAAGGTGTCCGCCTAGGGTTAGGGTTAGGTCTATGGTTTGAGTTAGGTTTCAGGTTAGGTTATGTTTGAACTTTGTTTGAGGGAATAAGTTTAGGCCTACGTTATTTTTCATTTAGTGTTACGGTTGAATTTAGCCTGAGGGTCAGGTTAGGGTTGGGGTCAAGCATAAGGTGTCCGCCTAGGGTTAGGGTTAGGTGTATGGTTTGAGTTAGGCTTCAGGTTAGGTTAGGTTTGAACTTAGTTTGAGCGAGTAAGTTCACGGCTACTCTTAGTTTTCGGTTCAGTGATATGGTAGCAGTTAGCCTGGAGGTCAGGTTAGGGTTTGGGTTGAGCTTAAGGTGTCCGCCTAGGGATAGGGTTAGGTGTATTGTTTTATTTAGGCTTCAGGTTAGGTTATGTTTGAACTTAGTTTGAGGGAGGAAGTTTAGGGCTACTGTTAGTTTTCGTTTAACTGTTACAGTTGGAGTAAGCTTCAGGGTCAGGTTAGGGTGGGGGTTAAGCATAAGGTGTCCGCCTAGGGTTAGGGTTAGGTCTATGGTTTCATTTAGGCTTCAGGTTAGGTTAGGATTGAACTTAGTTTGAGGGTGTAAGTTTAGGGCTACTCTTAGTTTTCGGTTCAGTGTTACAGTTGGATTTAGCCTCAGGGTCAGGTTAGGCTTGGGGTTAAGCTTAAGGTGTCCTCCTAGGGTTAGGGTTAGGTCTATGGTTTGAGTTAGGCTTCAAGTTAGGTTAGGTTTGAACTTAGTTTTAGGGAGTAAGTTTAGGGCTACTGTTAGTTTTCGGTTCAGTGTTACGGTTGGAGTTAGCGTGAGGGTAAGGTTAGAGTTGGGGTTGAGCTTAAGGTGTCCGCCTAGGGTTAGGGTTAGGTCTATGGTTTGAGTTAGGTTTCAGGTTAGGTTATGTTTGAACTTTGTTTGAGGGAATAAGTTTAGGCCTACGTTATTTTTCATTTAGTGTTACGGTTGAATTTAGCCTGAGGGTCAGGTTAGGGTTGGGGTCAAGCATAAGGTGTCCGCCTAGGGTTAGGGTTAGGTGTATGGTTTGAGTTAGGCTTCAGGTTAGGTTAGGTTTGAACTTAGTTTGAGCGAGTAAGTTCACGGCTACTCTTAGTTTTCGGTTCAGTGATATGGTAGCAGTTAGCCTGGAGGTCAGGTTAGGGTTTGGGTTGAGCTTAAGGTGTCCGCCTAGGGATAGGGTTAGGTGTATTGTTTTATTTAGGCTTCAGGTTAGGTTATGTTTGAACTTAGTTTGAGGGAGGAAGTTTAGGGCTACTGTTAGTTTTCGTTTAACTGTTACAGTTGGAGTAAGCTTCAGGGTCAGGTTAGGGTGGGGGTTAAGCATAAGGTGTCCGCCTAGGGTTAGGGTTAGGTCTATGGTTTCATTTAGGCTTCAGGTTAGGTTAGGATTGAACTTAGTTTGAGGGTGTAAGTTTAGGGCTACTCTTAGTTTTCGGTTCAGTGTTACAGTTGGATTTAGCCTCAGGGTCAGGTTAGGCTTGGGGTTAAGCTTAAGGTGTCCGCCTAGGGTTAGGGTTAGGTCTGTGGTTAGAGTTAGACTTCAGGATAGGTTAGCTTTGAACTTAGTTTGAAGGAGTAAGTTTAGGGCTACTGTTAGTTTTCGGTTCAGTGCTACGGTTGGAGATAGCGTCAGGGTCTAGTTAGGGTTGGGGTTGAGATTCAGGTGTCCGCCTAGGGTTAGGGTTAGGTCTATTGTTTGAGTTACGCTTCAGGTTAGGTTAGGTTTGAACTTAGTTTGAGGGAGTAAGTTTAGGGCTACTGTTAGTTTTCGTTTAACTGTTACGGTTGGAGTAAGCGTAGGGTCAGGTTAGGGTGGGGGTTAATCATAAGGTGTCCGCCTAGGGTTAGGGTTAGGTCTATGGTTTCATTTAGGCTTTAGGTTAGGTTAGGATTGAACTTAGTTTGAGGGAGTAAGTTTAGGGCTACTGTTAGTTTTCGGTTCAGTGTTACGTTTGGATATAGCGTGAGGGTACGGTTAGGGTTGGTGTTGAGCTTAAGGTGTTCGCCTAGGGTTAGGGTTAGGTCTGTGGATTGAGTTAGGCTTCAGGTTAGGTTAGGTTTGAACTTAGTTTGAGGGAGTAAGTTTAGGGCTACTGTTAGTTTTCGGTTCAGTGTTACGGTTGGAGTTAGCGTGAGGGTCAGGTTAGGGTTGTGGTTGAGCTTAAGGTGTCCGCCTAGGGTTAGGGTTAGGTGTATGGTTTGATTTTGGCTTCTGGTTAGGTTAGTTTTGAACTTAGTTTGAGGGATTACGTTTAGGGCTACTGTTAGTTTTCGGGTAACTGTTACGGTTGGAGTTAGCGTTAGGGTCAGGTTATGGTTGGGGTTGAGCTTAAGGTGTCCGCCTAGTGTTAGTGTTACGTGTATGGTTTGATTTAGGCTTCAGGTTAGGTTAGGTTTGAAGTTAGTTTGAGGGAGTAAGTTTAGGGCTACTGTTAGTTTTCGGTTCACTATTATGGTTGGAGTTAGCATCAGGGTCTGGTTAGGGTTGGGGTTAGCTTGAGGTGTCCGCCTAGTGTTAGGGTTATGTCCATGGTTTGATTTAGGCTCCAGGTTAGGTTACATTTGAACTTAGTTTGAGTGAGTAAGTTTAGGGCTACTGTTAGTTTTCGGTTCAGTGTTACGGTTGGAGATAGCGTCAGGGTCAGGTTAGGGTTGGAGTGTAGCTTAAGGTGTCCGCCTAGGGTTAGGGTTAGGTCTGTGGTTTGATTTAGGCTTCAGGTTAGGTTACGTTTGAACTTAGTTTGAGTGAGTAAGTTTAGGGCTACTGTTAGTTTTCGGTTCAGTGTTACGGTTGGAGATAGCGTCAGGGTCAGGTTAGGGTTGGGGTTGAGCTTCAGGTGTCCGCCTAGGGTTAGGGTTAGGTCTATGATTTGAGTTAGGCTTCAGGTTAGGTTAGGTTTGAACTTAGTTTGAGCTAGTAAGTTTAGGGCTACTCTTAGTTTTCGGTTCAGTGATATGGTTGGAGTTAGCCTGGAGGTCAGGTTAGGGTTGGGGTTGAGCTTAAGGTGTCCGCCTGGGGTTAGGGTTAGGTGTATGGTTTTATTTAGGCTTCAGGTTAGGTTAGGTTTGAACTTAGTTTGAGGGAGTAAGTTTAGGGCTACTGTTAGTTTTCGGTTCAGTGTTACGGTTGGAGATCGCGTCAGGGTCAAGTTAGGGTTGGGGTTGAGATTCAGGTGTCCGCCTAGGGTTAGGGTTAGGTCTATGGTTTGAGTTAGGCTTCAGGTTAGGTTAGGTTTGAACTTAGTTTGAGGGAGTAAGTTTAGGCCTATTGTATTTTTCGGTTCAGTGTTACGGTTGGATTTAGCCTCAGGGTCAGGTTAGGGTTGGGGTTAAGCTTAAGGTTTCCGCCTAGGGTTAGGGTTAGGTTTATTGTTTGAGTTAAGCTTCAGGTAAGGTTAGGTTTGAACTTAGTTTGAGGGAGTAAGTTTAGGGCTACTGTTAGTTTTTGTTTAACTGTTACGGTTGGAATAAGCGTCAGGGTCAGGTTAGGTTGGGGTTAATCATAAGGTGTCCGCCTAGGGTTAGGGTTAGGTCTATGGTTTCATTTAGGCTTCAGGTTAGGTTAGGATTGAACTTAGTTTGAGGGAGTAAGTTTAGGGATACTGTTAGTTTTCGGTTCAGTGTTACGTTTGGAGTTAGCGTGAGGGTACGGTTAGGGTTGGTGTTGAGCTTAAGGTGTCCTCCTAGGGTTAGGGTTAGGTCTGTGGTTTGAGTTAGGCATCAGGTTAGGTTAGGTTTGAACTTAGTTTGAGGGAGTAAGATTAGGGCTTCTGTTAGTTTTCGGTTCAGTGTTATGGTTGGAGATACCGTGAGGGTCAGGTTAGGGTTGGGGTTGAGCTTAAGGTGTCCACCTAGGGTTAGGGTTAGGTCTGTGGTTTGAGTTAGGCTTCAGGTTAGGTTAGGTTTGAACTTAGTTTGAGGGTGTAATTTTAGGGCTACTGTCAGTTTTCGGTTAACTGTTACGGTTGGAGTAAGCGACAGGGTCAGGTTAGGTTTGGGGTCAAGCTTAAGGTGTCCGCCTAGGGTTAGGGTTAGGTGTATGGTTTGATTTAGGCTTCAGGATAGGTTAGGTTTGAACTTAGTTTGAGGGAATAAGCTTCGGGCTACTGTTAGTTTTCGTTTAACTGTTACGGTTGGAGTAAGCGTCAGGGTCAGGTTAGGGTGGGGGTTAAGCATAAGGTTTCCGCCTAGGGTTAGGGTTAGGTCTATGGTTTCATTTAGGCTTCAGGTTAGGTTAGGATTGAACTTAGTTTGAGGGAGTAAGTTTAGGGCTACTGTTAGTTTTTGGTTAACTGTTACGGTTGGAGTAAGCGTCAGGGTCAGGTTAGAGTGGGGGTTAAGCATAAGGTGTCCGCCTAGGGTTAGGGTTAGGTCTACGGTTTCATTTAGGCTTCAGGTTAGGTTAGGATTGAACTTAGTTTGAGGGAGTAAGTTTAGAGCTACTGTTAGTTTTCGGTTCAGTGTTAGGTTTGGAGTTAGGGTTAAGTGCGGTTAAGGTTGGCGTTGAGCTTAAGGTGTCCGCCTAGGTTTAGGGTTAGGTCTGTGATTTGAGTTAGGATTCAGGTTAGGTTAGGTTTGAACTTAGTTTTAGGGAGAAAGTTTATGACTACTGTTAGTTTTCGTTTCAATATTACGGTTGGAGATAGCGTCAGGGTCAGGTTAGGGTTGGGGTGGAGCTTCAGGTGTCGGCCTAGGGTTAGGGTTAGGTCTATGGTTTTAGTTAGGCTTCAGGTTAGGTTAGGTTTGAACTTAGTTTGAGTGAGTAAGTTTAGGGCTACTGTTAGTTTTCGGTTAAGTGTTACGGTTGGAGATAGCGTCAGAGTCAGGTTAGGGTTGGAGTGTAGCTTAAGGTGTCCGCCTAGGGTTAGGGTTAGGTCTGTGGTTTGATTTAGGCTTCAGGTTAGGTTACGTTTGAACTTAGTTTGAGTGAGTAAGTTTAGGGCTACTGTTAGTTTTCGGTTCAGTGTTACGGTTGGAGATAGCGTCAGGGTCAGGTTAGGGTTGGGGTAGAGCTTCAGGTGTCCGCCTAGGGTTAGGGTTAGGTCTATGATTTGAGTTAGGCTTCAGGTTAGGTTAGGTTTGAACTTAGTTTGAGCTAGTAAGTTTAGGGCTACTCTTAGTTTTTGGGTAACTGTTACTGTTGGAGTTAGTTTCAGGGCCAGGTTAGTGTTGGGGTTGAGCTTAAGGTGTCCGCCTAGGGTTAGGGTTAGGTCTATGGTTTCATTTAGGCTTCAGGTAAGGTTAGGATTGAACTTTGTTTGAGGGAGTAAGTCTAGGGCTTCTGGTAGTTTTCGGTTCAGTGTTACGGTTGGAGATAGCGTAAGGGTCAGGTTATGGTTGGGGTTGAGCTTCAGGTGTCCGCCTAGGGTTAGGGTTAGGTGTATTGTTTGTGTTAGGCTTCAGGTTAGGTTTGGTTTGAACTTAGTTTGAGGGAGTAAGTTTAGGGCTACTGTTAGTTTTCGGTTCAGTGTTACGGTTGGACTTAGCGTGAGAGTCAGGTTAGGGTTTGGGTTGAGCTTCACATGTCTGTCTAGGGTTAGGGTTAGGTGTATGGTTTGATTTAGGCTTCAGGTTAGTTTAGGTTTGAACTTAGTTTGAGGGAGTAAGTTTAGGGCTACTGTTATTTTTCGGTTCAGTGTTACGTTTGGAGTTAGCGTTAGGGTCTGGTTAAGGTTGGGGTTGAGATTAAGGTGTCCGCCGAGGTTTAGGGTTAGGTCTGTGATTTGAGTTAGGCTTCAGGTTAGGTTAGGTTTGAACTTAGTTTTAGGGAGAAAGTTTAGGACTACTGTTAGTTTTCGGTTCAGTATTACGGTTGGAGATAGCGTCAGGGTCAGGTTAGGTTTGGGGTGGAGCTTCAGGTGTCGGCCTAGGGTTAGTGTTAGTTCTATTGTTTGTGTTAGGCTTCAGGTTAGGTTAGGTTTGCACTTAGTTTGAGTGAGTAAGTTTAGGGCTACTGTTAGTTTTCGGGTAACTGTTATGATTGGAGTTAGCGTCAAGGCCAAGTTATGGTTGGGGTTGAGCTTTAAGGTGTCCGCCTAGGGTTACGGTTAAGTGTAAGGTTTGATTTAGGCTTCAGGTTAGGTTATGTTTGAACTTAGTTAGAGGGAGTAAGTTTAGGGCTACTGTTAGTTTTCGGTTAACTGTTACGGTTGGAGTAAGTGTCAGGGTCAGGTTAGGTTTGGGGTTGAGTTTAAGGTGTCCGCCTAGGGTTAGGGTTAGGTGTATGGTTTGATTTAAGCTTCAGGTTAGGTTAGGTTTGAACTTAGTTAGAGGGAGTAAGTTTAGGGCTAATTTTAGTTTTCATTTAACTGTTACGGTTGGAGTAAGCGTCATGGTCAGGTTAGGGTGGGGGTCAAGCATAAGTTGTCTGCCTAGGGTTAGGGTTAGGTCTATGGTTTCATTTAGGCTTCAGGTTAGGTTAGGTTTGAACTTAGTTTGAGGGAGTAAGTTTAGGCCTATTGTATTTTTCGGTTCAGTGTTACGGTTGAATTTAGCCTCAGGGTCAGGTTAGGGTTGGGGTCAAGCTTAAGGTGTCCGCCTAGGGTTAGGCTTAAGTCTATTGTTTGAGTTAGGCTTCAGGTTAGGTTAGTTTTGAACTTAGTTTGAGGGAGTAAGTTTAGGGCTACTGTTAGTTTTCAGTTCAGTGTTACGGTTGGAGTTAGCGTGAGGGTCAGGTTAGGGTTGGGGTTGAGCTTATGGTGTCCGCCTAGGGTTAGGGTTAGGTCTATTGTTTGAGTTAGGCTTCAGGTTAGGATAGGTTTGAACTTAGTTTGAGGGAGTAAGTTTAGGGCTACTGTTAGTTTTCGGTTCAGTGTTAAGGTTGGAGTTAGCGTGAGGGTCAGGTTAGGGTTGGGGTTGAGCTTAAGGTGTCCGCCTAGGGTTAGGGTTAGGTCTGTGGTTTGAGTTAGGCTTCAGGTTAGGTTAGGTTTGAACTTAGTTTGAGGGAGTAAGTTTAGGGCTACTGTTAGTTTTCGGGAAACTGTTTCGGTTGGAGTTAGCGTGAGGGCCAGGTTAGGGTTGGGGTTGAGATTAAGGTGTCCGCCTAGGGTTAGGGTTAGGTGTTTGGTTTGATTTAGGCTTCAGGTTAGGTTAGGTTTGAAGTTAGTTTGAGGGAGTAAGCTTAGGGCTACTGTTAGTTTTCAGTTGACTGTTACAGTTGGAGTAAGCGTCAGGGTCAGGGTAGGGTGGGGTTTAAGCATAAGGTGTCCGCCTAGGGTTAGGGTTAGGTCTATGATTTGATTTAGGCTTCAGGTTAGATTAGGTTTGAACTTAGTTTGAGGGAGTCAGTTTAGGGCTACTGTTAGTTTTCGGTTAACTGTTACGGTTGGAGTAAGCGTCTGGGTCAGGTTAGGTTTGGGGTTGAGATTAAGGTGTCCGCCTAGGGTTAGGTTTAGGTCTATGGTTTCATTTAGGCTTCTGGTAAGGTTAGGTTTGAACTTAGTTTGAGGGAGTAAGTTTAGGGCTACTGTTAATTTTCAGTTCAGTGTTACGGTTGGAGATAGCGTCATGGTCAATTTAGGGTTGGGGATGAGATTCAGGTGTCTGCCTAGGGTTAGGGTTAGGTCTATGGCTTGAGTTAGGCTTCAGGTTAGGTTAGGTTTGAAATTAGTTTGAGAGAGTAAGTTTAGGCCTATTGTATTTTTCGGTTCAGTGTTATGGTTGAATTTAGCCTCATGGTCAGGTTAGGGTTGGGGTCAAGCTTAAGGTGTCCGCCTAGGGTTAGGGTTAGGTCTATTGTTTGAGTTAGGCTTCAGGTTAGGTTAGGTTTGAACTTAGTTTGAGGGAGTAAGTTTAGGGCTACTCTTAGTTTTCGGTTCAGTGATATGGTTGGAGTTAGCCTGGACGTCAGGTTAGGGTTGGGGTTGAGCTTAAGGTGTCCGCATAGGGTTAGGGATAGGTGTATGGTTTAATTTACGCTTCAGGTTAGGTTAGGTTTGAAGTTAGTTGAGGGAGTAAGTTTAGGGCTACTGTTAGTTTTCGGTTCAGTGTTACGGTTGGAGTTAGCGTGAGGGTCAGGTTAGGGTTGGGGTTAAGCTTAAGGTTTCCGCCTAGGGTTAGGGTTATGTCTATGGTTTCATTTAGGCTTCAGGTAAGTTAGGATTGAACTTAGTTTGAGCGAGTCAGTTTAGGGCTACTGTTAGTTTTCGGTTAACTGCTACGGTTAGATTTATCCTCAGGGTCAGGTTAGGGTTGGGGTTGAGCTTCAGGTGTCTGCCTAGGGTTAGGGTTAGGTCTATGGTTTGAGATACGCTTCAGGTTAGGTTAGGTTTGAACTTAGTTTGAGGGAGTAAGCTTAGGGCTATTGTTAGTTTTCATGTAACTGTTACGGTTGGAGTTAGCGTCAGGGCCAGGTTAGGGTTGGGATTGAGCTTAAGGTGTCCTCCTAGGGTTAGGGTTAGGTGCATGGTTTGATTTAGGCTTCAGGTTAGGTTAGGTTTGAAGTTAGTTTCAGGGAGTAAGTTTAGGGCTACTGTTAGTTTTCGGTTAATTGTTACAGTTGGAGTAAGCGTCAGGGTCAGGTTAGGGTGGGGGTTAAGCATAAGGTGTCCGCCTAGGGTTAGGGTTAGGTCTATGATTTGATTTAGGCTTCAGGTTAGGTTAGGTTTGAACTTAGTTTGAGTGAGTCAGTTTAGGGCTACTGTTAGTTTTCGGTTAACTGTTACGGTTGGAGTAAGCGTCAGGGTCAGGTTAGGTTGGGGATTAAGCATAAGGTGTCCGCTAGGGTTAGGGTTAGGTCTATGGTTTCATTTAGACTTCAGGTTAGGTTAGGATTGAACTTAGTTTGAGGGAGTAAGTTTAGGGCTACTGTTAGTTTTCGGTTCAGTGTTACGTTTGGAGTTAGCATGAGGGTCCGGTTAGGGTTGGGGTTGAGCTTAAGGTGTCCGCCTAGGGTTAGGGTTAGGTCTGTGGTTTGAGTTAGGCTTCTGGTTAGTTTAGGTTTGAACTTAGTTTGAGGGAATAAGTTTAGGGCTACTGTTAGTTTTCGGTTCAGTGTTACGATTGGAGATAGCGTCAGGGTCAGGTTAGGGTTGGGGTTGAGCTTCAGGTGTCCGCCTAGGGTTAGGGTTAGGTCTATGGTTTGACATAGGCTTCAGGTTAGGTTAGGTTTGAACTTAGTTTGAGGGAGTAAGCTTAGGGCTACTGTTAGTTTTCGTGTAACTGTTACGGTTGGAGTTAGCATCCGGGCCAGGTTAGGGTTGGGGTTGAGCTTAAGGTGTCCGCCTAGGGTTAGGGTTAGGTGTATGGTTTCATTTAGACTTCAGGTTAGGTTAGGTTTGAAGTTAGTTTGAGGGAGTCAGCTTAGGGCTACTGTTAGTTTTCCGGTAACTGTTACAGTTGGAGTAAGCGTCAGGGTCAGGTTAGGCTGGGGGTTAAGCATAAGGTGTCCGCCTAGGGTTAGGCTTAGGTCTATGGTTTGAGTTAGTCTTCAGCTTAGGTTAGGTTTGAACTTAGTTTGAGGGAGTAAGTTTAGGGCTACTGTTAGTTTTCGGTTCAGTGTTACGGTTGGAGATAGCGTCATGGTCAAGTTAGGGTTGGGGTTGAGATTCAGGTGTCTGCCTAGGGTTAGGGTTAGGTCTATGGTTTGAGTTAGGCTTCAGGTTAGGTTAGGTTTGAACTTAGTTTGAGGGAGTAAGTTTAGGCCTATTGTATTTTTCGGTTCAGTGTTATGGTTGAATTTAGCCTCAGGGTCAGGTTAGGGTTGGGGTCAAGCTTAAGGTGTCCGCCTAGGGTTAGGGTTAGGTCTATTGTTTGAGTTAGGCTTCAGGTTAGGTTAGGTTTGAACTTAGTTTGAGGGCGTAAGTTTAGGGCTACTGTTAGTTTTCGGTTCAGTGTTACGGTTGTAGTTAGCGTGAGGGTCAGGTTAGTGTTGGGGTTGAGCTTAAGGTGTCCGCCTAGGGTTAGGGTTAGGTCTGTGGTTTGAGTTAGGCTTCAGGTTAGGTTAGGTTTGAACTTAGTTTGAGGGAGTAAGTTTGGGGCTACTGTTATTTTTCGGTTCAGTGTTACGGTTGGAGATAGCGTCAGGGTCAGGTTAGGGTTGTGGTTGACCATCAGGTGTCCGCCTAGTGTTAGGGTTAGGTCTATGGTTTGAATTAGGCTTCAGGTTACGTTAGGTTTGAACTTAGTTTGAGGGAGTAAGTTTAGGGCTACTGTTAGTTTTCGTTTCAGTGTTACGGTTGGAGATAGTGTCATGGTCAAGTTAGGGTTGGGATTAAGATTCAGGTGTCCGCCTAGGGTTAGGGTTATGTCTATGGTTTGAGTTATGCTTCAGGTTAGGTTAGGTTTGAACTTAGTTTGAGGGAGTAAGTTTAGGGCTACTGTTAGTTTTCGTTTAACTGTTACGGTTGGAGTAAGCGTCAGGGTCAGGTTAGGGTCTCGATTAAGCATAAGCTTTCCGCCTAGGGTTAGGGTTAGGTCTATGGTTTCATTTAGACTTCAGGTTAGGTTAGGTTTGAACTTAGTTTGAGGGAGTAAGTTTAGGACTACTGTTAGTTTTCGGTTTACTGTTATGGTTGGAGTAAGCGTCAGGGTCAGGTTAGAGTGGGGGTCAAGCATAAGGTGTCCGCCTAGGGTTAGGGTTAGGTCTATGGTTTCATTTAGGCTTCAGGTTAGTTTAGGATTGAACTTAGTTTGAGGGAGAAAGTTTAGGACTACTGTTAGTTTTCGGTTCAGTGTTACGGTTGGAGATAGCGTCAGGGTCAGGTTAGGGTTGGGGTTGAGCTTCAGGTGTCGGCCTAGGGTTAGGGTTAGGTCTATGGTTTGAGTTAGGCTTCAGGTTAGGTTAGGTTTGAACTTAGTTTGAGGGAGTAAGTTTAGGGCTACTGTTAGTTTTTGGGTAACTGTTACAGTTGGAGTTAGCGTCAGGGCCAGGTTAGGTTTGGGGTTGAGCTTAAGGTGTCCGCCTAGGGTTAGGGTTAGGTGTATGGTTTGATTTAGGCTTCAGGTTAGGTTAGGTTTGAACTTAGTTTGAGGGAGTAAGTTTAGGGCTACTGTTAGTTTTCGTTTAACTGTTATGGTTGGAGTAAGCGTCAGGGTCAGGTTAGGGTGGGGGTTAAGCATAAGGTGTCCGCCTAGGATTAGGGTTAGGTCTATGGTTTCATTGAGGCTTCTGGTTTGGTTAGAATTGAACTTAGTTTGAGGGAGTAAGTTTAGGGCTACTGTTAGTTTTCGGTTCAGTGTTCCGGTTGGATTTAGCCTCAGGTTCATGTTAGGGCTGGGGTTAAGCTTAAGGTGTCCGCCTAGGGTTAGGGCTAGGTCTATTGTTTGTGTTAGGCTTCAGGTTAGGTTAGGTTTGAACTTATTTTGAGGGAGTAAGTTTAGGGCTACTGTTAGTTTTCAGTTCAGTGTTACGGTTGGAGTTAGCGTGAGGGTCGGGTTAGGGTTGGGGTTGAGCTTAAGGTGTCCGCCTAGGATTAGCGTTAGGTGTATGGTTTCATTTAGGCTTAAGGTTAGGTTAGGTTTGAACTTAGTTTGAGGGAGTAAGTTTAGGGCTACTGTTAATTTTCGGGTAACTGTTATGATTGGAGTTAGCGTCAAGGCCAAGTTATGGTTGGGGTTGAGCTTTAAGGTGTCCACCTAGGGTTACGGTTAGGTGTAAGGTTTGATTTAGGCTTCAGGTTAGGTTATGTTTGAACTTAGTTAGAGGGAGTAAGTTTAGGGCTACTGTTATTTTTCGGTTAACTGTTATGGTTGGAGTAAGGGTCAGGGTCAGGTTAGGTTTGGGGATGAGTTTAAGGTGTCCGCCTAGGGTTAGGGTTAGGTGTATGGTTTGATTTAAGCTTCAGGTTAGGTTAGGTTTGAACTTAGTTAGAGGGAGTAAGTTTAAGACTACTGTTAGTTTTCTGTTCAGTATTATGGTTGGAGTTAGCGTCAGGGTCAGGTTAGGGTTGGGGTTAAGCTTAAGGTGTCCGCCTAGGTTTAGGGTTAGGTTTGTGGTTTGAGTTAGGCTTCAGGTTAGGTTAGGTTTGAACTTACTTTGAGGGAGTAAGTTTAGGGCTACTGTTAGTTTTCGGTTCAGTGTTATGGTTGGAGATAGCGTCAGGGTCAGGTTAGGGTTGGGGTTGAGCTTAAGGTGTCCGCCTAGGGTTAGGGTTAGGTCTATGGTTTGAGTTAGGCTTCAGGTTAGATTAGGTTTGAAGTTAGTTTGAGGGTGTAAGTTCAGGGCTACTGTTAATATTTCGGTTAACTGTTACAGTTGGAGTAAGCGTCAGGGTCAGGTTAGTTTGGAGGTTAAGCATAAGTTGTCCGCCTAGGGTTAGGGTTAGGTCTATGACTTGATTTAGGCTTCAGGTTAGGTTAGGTTTGAACTTAGTTTGAGGGAGTAAGTTTAGGGCTACTGTTAGTTTTCGGTTCAGTGTTACGGTTGGAGATAGCGTGAGGGTTAGGTTAGGGTTGGGGTTGAGCTTATGGGGTCCGCCTAGGGTTAGGGTTAGGTCTATGGTTTGAGTTAGGCTTCAGGATAGGTTAGGTTTGCACTTAGTTTGAGGGAGTAAGTTTAGGCCTATTGTATTTTTCGGTTCAGTGTTACGGTTGAATTTAGCCTCAGGGTCAGGTTAGGGTTGGGGTCAAGCTTAAGGTGTCCGCCTAGGGTTAGGGTTAAGTCTATTGTTTGAGTTAGGCTTCAGGTTAGGTTAGTTTTGAACTTAGTTTGAGGGAGTAAGTTTAGGGCTACTGTTAGTTTTCGGTTCAGTGTTACAGTTGGAGTTAGCGTGAGGGTCAGGTTAGGGTTGGGGTTGAGCTTATGGTGTCCGCCTAGGGTTAGGGTTAGGTCTATTGTTTGAGTTAGGCTTCAGGTTAGGTTAGGGTTGAACTTAGTTTGAGGGAGTAAGTTTAGGGCTACTGTTAGTTTTCAGTTCAGTGTTACGGTTGGAGATAGCGACAGGGTCAGGTTAGGGTTGGGGTTGAGCTTCAGGTGTCCGCCTATTGTTAGGGTTATGTCTATGATTTGAGTTAGGCTTCAGGTTAGGTTAGGTTTGAACTTAGTTTGAGCGAGTAAGTTTAGGGCTACTCTTAGTTTTCGGTTCAGTGATATGGTTGGAGTTAGCCTGGAGGTCAGGTTAGGGTTGGGGTTGAGCTTAAGGTGTTCGCCTAGGGTTAGGGTTAGGTGTATGGTTTGATTTAGGCTTCAGGTTAGGTTAGGTTTGAACTTAGTTTGAGGGAGTAAGTTTAGGGCTACTGTTAGTTTTCGGGAAACTGTTTCGGTTGGAGTTAGCGTGAGGGCCAGGTTAGGGTTGGGGTTGAGATTAAGGTGTCCGCCTAGGGTTAGGGTTAGGTGTTTGGTTTGATTTAGGCTTCAGGTTAGGTTAGGTTTGAAGTTAGTTTGAGGGAGTAAGCTTAGGGCTACTGTTAGTTTTCAGTTGACTGTTACAGTTGGAGTAAGCGTCAGGGTCAGGGTAGGGTGGGGTTTAAGCATAAGGTGTCCGCCTAGGGTTAGGGTTAGGTCTATGATTTGATTTAGGCTTCAGGTTAGATTAGGTTTGAACTTAGTTTGAGGGAGTCAGTTTAGGGCTACTGTTAGTTTTCGGTTAACTGTTACGGTTGGAGTAAGCGTCTGGGTCAGGTTAGGTTTGGGGTTGAGATTAAGGTGTCCGCCTAGGGTTAGGTTTAGGTCTATGGTTTCATTTAGACTTCAGGTTAGGTTAGGATTGAACTTAGTTTGAGGGAGTAAGTTTAGGGCTACTGTTAGTTTTCGGTTCAGTGTTACGTTTGGTGTTAGCGTGAGGGTCCGGTTAGGGTTGGGGTGGAGCTTAAGGTGTCCGCCTAGGGTTAGGGTTAGGTGTATGGTTTGATTCAGGCTTCAGTTTAGGTTAGGTTTGAAGTTAGTTTCAGGGAGTAAGTTTAGGGCTACTGTTAGTTTTCGGTTAACTGTTACAGTTGGAGTAAGCGTCAGGGTCAGGTTAGGGTGGGGGTTAAGCATAAGGTGTCCGCCTAGGGTTAGGGTTAGGTCTATGGTTTCATTTAGGCTTCAGGTTAGGTTAGGATTGAACTTAGTTTGAGGGAGTAAGTTTAGGGCTACTCTTAGTTTTCGGTTCAGTGTTACGTTTGGAGTTAGCATGAGGGTCCGGTTAGGGTTGGGGTTGAGCTTAAGGTGTCCGCCTAGGGTTAGGGTTAGGTCTGTGGTTTGAGTTAGGCTTCTGGTTAGTTTAGGTTTGAACTTAGTTTGAGGGAATAAGTTTAGGGCTACTGTTAGTTTTCGGTTCAGTGTTACGATTGGAGATAGCGTCAGGGTCAGGTTAGGGTTGGGGTTGAGCTTCAGGTGTCCGCCTAGGGTTAGGGTTAGGTCTATGGTTTGACATAGGCTTCAGGTTAGGTTAGGTTTGAACTTAGTTTGAGGGAGTAAGCTTAGGGCTACTGTTAGTTTTCGTGTAACTGTTACGGTTGGAGTTAGCATCCGGGCCAGGTTAGGGTTGGGGTTGAGCTTAAGGTGTCCGCCTAGGGTTAGGGTTAGGTGTATGGTTTCATTTAGACTTCAGGTTTGGTTAGGTTTGAAGTTAGTTTGAGGGAGTCAGCTTAGGGCTACTGTTAGTTTTCCGGTAACTGTTACAGTTGGAGTAAGCGTCAGGGTCAGGTTAGGCTGTGGGTTAAGCATAAGGTGTCCGCCTAGGGTTAGGCTTAGGTCTATGGTTTGAGTTAGTCTTCAGGTTAGGTTAGGTTTGAACTTAGTTTGAGGGAGTACGTTTAGGGCTACTGTTAGTTTTCGGTTAACTGTTACAGTTGGAGTAAGTGTCAGGGTCAGGTTAGGGTGGGGTTTAAGCATAAGGTGTCCGCCTAGGGTTAGGGTTAGTATCTATGATTTAATTTAGGCTTCAGGTTAGTTTAGGTTTGAACTTAGTTTGAGGGAGTCAGTTTAGGGCTACTGTTAGTTTTCAGTTAAGTGTTACGGTTGGAGTAAGCTTCAGGGTAAGGTTAGGTTTGGGATTGAGCTTAAGGTGTCCGCCTAGGGTTAGGGTTAGGTGTATGGTTGAATTTAGGCTTCAGGATAGGTTAGGTTTGAACTTAGTTTGAGGGAGTAAGTTTAGGGCTACTTTTAGTTTTCGGTTAACTGGTACAGTTGGAGTAAGCGTCAGGGTCAGGTTAGGGTGGGTGTTAAGCATAAGTTGTCCGCCTAGGGTTAGGGTTAGGTCTATGGTTTCATTTAGGCTTCAGGTTAGGTTAGGATTGAACTTAGTTTGAGCGAGTCAGTTTAGGGCTACTGTTAGTTTTCGGTTAACTGTTACGGTTGGATTTAGCCTCAGGGTCAGGTTAGGGTTGGGGTTAAGCTTAAGGTGTCCGCCTAGGGTTAGGGTTAGGTCTGTGGTTTGAGTTAGGCTTCAGATTAGGTTAGGTTTGAACTTAGTTTGAGGGAGTAAGTTTAGGGCTACTGTTAGTTTTCGGTTCAGTGTTACGGTTGGCGTTAGCGTGAGGGTCAGGTTAGGGTTGGGGTTGAGCTTAAGGTGTCCGCCTTGGGTTAGGGATAGGTGTATGGTTTGATTTAGGCTTCTGGTTAGGTTAGGTTTGAACTTAGTTTGAGGGAGTAAATTTTGGGCTACTGTTAGTTTTGGGGTAACTGTTACGGTTGGAGTTAGCGTCAGGGTCAGGTTAAGGTTGGGGTTGAGCTTAAGGTGTCCGCCTAGGGTTAGGGTTAGGTGTATGGGTTGATTTAGGCTTCAGGTTAGGTTAGGTTTGAAGTTAGTTTGAGGGAGTAAGTTTAGGGCTACTGTTAGTTTTCGGTTAACTGTTACAGTTGGAGTAAGCGTCAGGGTCAGGGTAGGGTGGGGTTTAAGCATAAGGTGTCCGCCTAGGTTAGGGTTAGGTCTATTGTTTGAGTTAGGCTTCAGGTTATGTTAGGTTTGAACTTAGTTTGATGGATTAAGTTTAGGGCTACTGTTAGTTTTCGGTTCAGTGTTACATTTGGAGTTAGTGTGAGGGTCCGGTTAGGGTTGGGGTGGAGCTTAAGGTGTCCGCCTAGGGTTAGGGTTAGGTCTGTGATTTGAGTTAGGCTTCAGGTTAGGATAGGTTTGAACTTAGTTTGAGGGAGTAAGTTTAGGGCTACTGTTAGTTTTCGTTTAACTGTTACGGTTGCAGTAAGCGTCAGGGTCAGGTTAGGGTGGGGGTTAACCATAAGGTGTCCGCCTAGGGTTAGGGTTAGGTGTATGGTTTGATTTAGGCTTCAGGTTAGGTTAGGTTCGAACTGAGTTTGAGTGAGTAAGTTTAGGGCTACTGTTATTTTTCGGTTCAGTATTATGTTTGGAGTTAGCGTCAGGGTCAGGTTAGGGTTGGGGTTAGCTTGAGGTGTCCGCCTAGGGTTAGGGTAAGGTCCATGGTTTGATTTAGGCTCCAGGTTAGGTTATGTTTGAACTTAATTTGAGTGAGTAAGTTTAGGACTACTGTTAGTTTTCGGTTCAGTGTTACGGTTGGAGATAGCGTCAGGGTCAGTTTAGGGTTGGAGTTGAGCTTCAGGTGTCCGCCTAGGGTTAGGGTTAGGTCTAAGATTTGATTTAGGCTTCAGGTTAGGTTAGGTTTGAACTTAGTTTGAGGGAGTCAGTTTAGGGCTACTCTTAGTTTTCGGTTCAGTGATATGGTTGGAGTTAGCCTGGAGGTCAGGTTAGGGTTGGGGTTGAGCTTAAGGTGTCCGCCTAGGGTTTGGGTTAGGTGTATGGTTTGATTTAGGCTTCAGGTTAGGATAGGTTTGAACTTAGTTTGAGGGAGTAAGTTTAGGTCTACTGTTAGTTTTCAGTTAACTGTTACGGTTGGTGTAAGTGTCAGGGTCAGGTTAGGTTTGGGGTTGAGCTTAAGGTATCCGCCTAGGGTAAGTGTTAGGTGTATTGTTTGATTTAGGCTTCAGGTTAGGATAGGTTTGAACTTAGTTTGAGGGAGTAAGTTTAGGGCTACTGTTAGTTTTCGTTTAACTGTTACGGTTGGAGTAAGCGTCAGGGTCAGGTTAGGGTTGGGGTTGTGTTCAAGGTGTCCGCCTAGGGTTAGGGTTAAGTGTATGGTTTGATTCAGTCTTCAGGTTAGGTTAGGTTTGAACTTAGTTTGAGGGAGTAAGTTTAGGGCTACTGTTAGTTTTCTGTTCAGTATTATGGTTGGAGTTAGCGTCAGGGTCAGGTTAGGGTTGGGGTTAGCTTGAGGTGACCGCCTAGGGTTAGGGTTAGGTCTATGGTTTGAGTTAGGCTTCAGGTTAGGATAGGTTTGAACTTAGTTTGAGGGAGTAAGTTTAGGGCTACTGTTAGTTTTCGGTTCAGTGTTAAGGTTGGAGTTAGCGTGAGGGTCAGGTTAGGGTTGGGGTTGAGCTTAAGGTGTCCGCCTAGGGTTAGGGTTAGGTCTGTGGTTTGAGTTAGGCTTCAGGTTAGGTTAGGTTTGAACTTAGTTTGAGGGAGTGAGTTTAGGGCTACTGTTAGTTTTCGTTTCAGTGTTACGGTTGGAGTTAGCGTGAGGGTCAGGTTAGGTTTGGGGTTGAGCTTAAGGTGTCCGCCTAGGGTTAGGGTTAGGTCTGTGGTTTGAGTTAGGCTTCAGGTTAGGTTAGGTTTGAACTTAGTTTGAGGGAGTAAGTTTAGGGCTACTGTTAGTTTTCGGGTAAATGTTACTGTTGTAGTTAGCGTCAGGGCCAGGTTATGTTTGGGGTTGAGCTTAAGGTGTCCGCCTATGGTTAGGGTTAGGTGTATGGTTTGATTTAGGCTTCAGGTTAGGTTAGGTTTTAACTTAGTTTGAGGGTGTAAGTTTAGGGCTACTCTTAGTTTTCGTTTAACTGTTACGGTTGGAGTAAGCGTCAGAGTCAGGTTAGGGTGGGGGTTAAGCATAAGGTGTCCGCCTAAGGTTAGGGTTAGGTCCATGGATTCATTTAGGCTTCAGGTTAGGTTAGGATTGAACTCAGTTTGAGGGAGTAAGTTTAGGGCTACTGTTAGTTTTCGGTTCAGTGTTCCGGTTGGATTTACCCTCAGGGTCAGGTTAGGGTTGGGGTTAAGCTTAAGGTGTCCGCCTAGGGTTAGGGTTAGGTCTATGGTTTTTGTAAGGCTTCAGGTTAGGTTAGGTTTGAACTTAATCTGAGGGAGTAAGATTAGGGCTACTGTTAGTTTTCGGTTCAGTGTTATGGTTGGAGTTAGCGTGAGGTTCAGGTTAGGGTTGGGTTTGAAATTCAGGTGTCCGCCTAGGGTTAGGGTTAGGTCTATGGTTTGATTTAGGCTTCGGGTTAGGTTAGGTTTGAACTTAGTTTGAGGGAGTAAGTTTAGGGCTACTGTTAGTTTTCGTTTAACTGTTACGGTTGGAGTAAGCGTCAGGGTCAGGTTAGGGTGGGGGTTAGCATAAGGTTTCCGCCTAGGGTTAGGGTTAGGTCTATGGTTTCATTTAGGCTACAGGTTAGGTTAGGATTGAACTTAGTTTCAGGGAGTAAGTTTAGGGCTACTGGTAGTTTTCGGTTCAGTGTTACGGTTAGAGATAGCGTCAGGGTCAGGTTATGGTTGGGGTTGAGCTTCAGGTGTCCGCCTAGGGATAGGGTTAAGTCTATTGTTTGAGTTAAGCTTCAGGTTAGGTTAGGTTTGAACTTAGTTTGAGGGAGTAAGTTTAGGGCTACTGTTAGTTTTCGGTTCAGTGTTACGGTTGGACTTAGCGTGAGGGTTAGGTTAGGGTTGGGGTTGAGCTTCAGGTTTCCGTCTAGGGTTAGGGTTAGGTGTAAGGTTTGATTTAGGCTTCAGGTTAGGTTATGTTTGAAGTTAGTTAGAGGTAGTAAGTTTAGGGCTACTGTTAGTTTTCGGTTAACTGTTACGGTTGGAGTAAGCGTCAGGGTCAGGTTAGGTTTGTGGTTGAGTTTAAGGTGTCCGCCTAGGGTTAGGGTTAGGTGTATGGTTTGATTTAGGCTTCAGGTTAGGTTAGGTTTGAACTTAGTTTGAGGGAGTAAGTTTAGGGCTACTGTTAGTTTTCGGTTCAGTGTTACGGTTGGAGTTAGCGTGAGGGTCAGGTTAGGGTTGGGGTTGAGCTTAAGGTGTACGCCTAGGGTTAGGGTTAGGTCTATGATTTGATTTAGGCTTCAGGTTAGGTTAGGTTTGAACATAGTTTGAGGGAGTCAGTTTAGGGCTACTGTTAGTTTTCGGTTAACTGTTACGGTTGGAGTAAGCTTCAGGGTCAGGTTAGGTTTGGGGTTGAGCTTAAGGTGTCCGCCTAGGGTTAGGGTTAGGTGTATGGTTTGATTTAGGCTTCAGGTTAGGTTAGGTTTGAACTTAGTCTGAGGCAGTAAGTTCAGGGCTACTGTTAGTTTTCGTTTAACTGCTAGGGTTGGAGTAAGCGTCAGGGTCAGGTTAGGGTGGGGCTTAAGCATAAGGTGTCCGCCTAGGGTTAGGGTTAGGTCTATGGTTTCATTTAGGCTTCAGGTTAGGTTAGGTTTGAACTTAGTTTGAGGGAGTAAGTTTAGGGCTACTGTTAGTTTTTGGGTAACTGTTACGGTTGGAGTTAGCGTCACGGCCAGGTTAGGGTTGGGGTTGAGCTTAAGGTGTCCGCCTAGGGTTAGGGTTAGGAGTATGGTTTGATTTAGGCTTCAGGTTAGGTTAGGTTTGAACTTAGTTTGAGGGAGTAAGTTTAGGGCTACTGTTAGTTTTCGGTTCAGTATTATGGTTGGAGTTAGCGTCAGGGTCAGGTTAGGGTTGGGGTTGAGCTTCAGGTGTCCGCCTATTGTTAGGGTTAGGTCTATGATTTCAGTTAGGCTTCAGGTTAGGTTAGGTTTGAACTTAGTTTGAGCGAGTAAGTTTAGGGCTACTCTTAGTTTTCGGTTCAGTGATATGGTTGGAGTTAGCCTGGAGGTCAGGGTAGGGTTGGGGTTGAGTTTAAGGTGTCCGCCTAGGGTTAGGGTTAGGTGTATGGTTTGATTTAGGCTTCAGGTTAGGATAGGTTTGAACTTAGTTTGAGGGAGTAAGTTTTGGGCTACTGTTAGTTTTCGGTTAACTGTTACGGTTGGAGTAAGCGTCAGGATCAGGTTAGGTTTGGGGTTGAGCTTAAGGTGTCCGCCTAGGGTTAGGGTTAGGTGTATGGTTTGATTTAGGCTTCGGGATAGGTTAGGTTTGAACTTAGTTTGACGGAGTAAGTTTAGGGCTACTGTTAGTTTTCTCTTCAGTATTATGGTTGGAGTTAGCGTCAGGGTCAGGTTAGGGTTGGGGTTAGCTTGAGGTGTCTGCCTAGGGTTAGGGTTAGGTCTATGATTTGAGTTAGGCTTCAGGTTAGGTTAGGTTTGAACTTAGTTTGAGGGAGTAAGTTTAGGGCTACTGTTAGTTTTCGGTTAACTGTTACGGTTGGAGTAAGCGTCAGGGTCAGGTTAGGGTGGGGGTTAAGCATAAGGTGTCCGCCTAGGGTTAGGGTTAGGTCTATGGTTTCATTTAGGCTTCAGGTTAGGTTAGGTTTGAACTTAATTTGAGGGAGTAAGTTTAGTGATAATGTTAGTTTTCAGGTAATTGTTACGGTTGGAGATAGCGTCAGGGTCAGGTTAGTGTTGGGGTTGAGCTTCAGGTGTGCGCCTATTGTTAGGGTTAGGTCTATGATTTGAGTTAGGCTTCAGGTTAGGTTAGGTATGAAATTAGTTTGAGCGAGTAAGTTTAGGGCTACTCTTAGTTTTCGGTTCAGTGATATGGTTGGAGTTAGCCTGGAGGTCAGGTTAGGGTTGGGGTTGAGCTTAAGGTGTCCGCCTAGGGTTAGGGTTAGGTGTATGGTTTGATTTAGGCTTCAGGTTAGGTTAGGTTTGAACTTAGTTTGAAGGAGTAAGTTTAGGGCTACTGTTAGTTTTCCGTTCAGTGTTACGGTTGGAGATAGCGTCAAGGTCAAGTTAGGGTTGGGGTTGAGATTCAGGTGTCCGCCTAGGGCTAGGGTTAGGTCTATGGTTTGAGTTAGGCTTCAGGATAGGTTAGGTTTGAACTTAGTTTGAGGGAGTTAGTTTAGGGCTACTGTTAGTTTTCGTTTAACTGTTACGGTTGGAGTAAGCGTGAGGGTCAGGTTAGGGTGGGGGTTAAGCATAAGGTGTCCGCCTAGGGTTAGGGTTAGGTCTATGGTTTCCTTTAGTCTTCAGGTTAGGTTAGCATTGAACTTAGTTTGAGGGAGTAAGTTTAGGGCTACTGTTATGTTTCGGTTCAGTGTTACGTTTGGAGTTAGCTTGAGGGTCTGGTTAGGGTAGGGGTTGAGATTAAGGTGTCCGCCTAGGGTTAGGGTTAGGTGTATGGTTTGATTTAGGCTTCAGGTTAGGTTAGGTTTAAAGTTAGTTTGAGGGAGTAAGTTTAGGGCTACTGTTAGTTTTCTGTTAACTGTTACAGTTGGAGTAAGCGACAGGGTCAGGTTAGGGTGGGGGTTAAGCATAAGGTGTCTGCCTAGGGTTAGGGTTAGGTCTATGATTTGATTTAGGCTTCAGGTTAGGTTAGGTTTGAACTTAGTTTGAGGGAGTCAGTTTAGGGCTACTGTTAGTTTTCGGTTAACTGTGACGGTTGGAGTAAGCGTCAGGGTCAGGTTAGGTTTGGGGTTGAGCTTAAGGTGTCCGCCTAGGGTTAGGGTTAGGTGTATGGTTTGATTTAGGCTTCAGGTTAGGTTAGGTTTGAACTTAGTTTGAGGGAGTAAGTTTAGGGCTACTGTTAGTTTTCGTTTAACTGTTACGGTTGGAGTAAGCGTCAGGGTCAGCTTAGTGTGGGGGTTAAGCATAAGGTGTCCGCCTAGGGTTAGGGTTAGGTATATGGTTTCATTTAGGCTTCAGGTTAGGTTAGGATTGAACTTAGTTTGAGGGAGTAAGTTTAGGGCTACTGTTAGTTTTCAGTTCAGTGTTACGATTGGAGTTAGCGTGAGGGTCAGGTTAGGGTTGCGTTTGAGCTTAAGGTGTCCGCCTAGGGTTAGGGTTAGGTCTGTGGTTTGAGTTAGACTTCAGGTTAGGTTAGGTTTGAACTTAGTTTGAAGGAGTAAGTTTAGGGCTACTGTTAGTTTTCGGTTCAGTGTTACGGTTGGAGATAGCGTCAGGGTCAAGTTAGGGTTGGGGTTGAGATTCAGGTGTCCACTAGGGTTAGGGTTAGGTCTATGGTTTGAGTTAGGCTTCAGGTTAGGTTAGGTTTGAACTTAGTTTGAGGGAGTAAGTTTAGGCCTATTGTATTTTTCGGTTCATTTTTACGGTTGGATTTAGCCTCAGGGTCAGGTTAGGGTTGGGGTTAATCTTATGGTGTCCGCCTAGGGTTAGGGTTAGGTCTATTGTTTGAGTTAGGCTTCAGGTTAGGTTAGGTTTGAACTTAGTTTGAGGGAGTAAGTTTAGGGCTACTGTTAGTTTTCGTTTAACTGTTACATTTGGAGTATGCGTCAGGGTCAGGTTAGGGTGGGGGTTAAGAATAAGGTGTCCGCCTATGGTTAGGGTTGTGTCTATGGTTTCATTTAGGCTTTAAGTTAGGTTAGGATTGAACTTAGTTTGAGGGATTCAGTTTAGGGCTACTGATAGTTTTCGGTTAACTGTTACGGTTGGAGTAAGCGACAGGGTGATGTTAGGTTTGGGGTTGATCTCAAGGTGTCCGCCTAGGGTTAGGGTTAGGTGTATGGTTTGATTTAGGCTTCAGGTTAGGTTAGGTTTGAACTTAGTTTGAGGGAGTAAGTTTAGGACTACTGTTAGTTTTTGATTCAGTGATACATTTGGAGTTAGCCTGAGTGTCCGGTTAGGGTTGGGGTTGAGCTTAAGGTGTCCGCCTAGGGTTAGGGTTAGGTCTGTGGTTTGAGATAGGCTTCAGGTTAGGTTAGGTTTGAACTTAGTTTGAGGGAGTAAGTTTAGGGCTACTGTTAGTTTTCGGTTCAGTGTTACGGTTGGAGTTAGCGTGAGGGTCAGGTTAGGGTTGGGGTTGAGCTTAAGGTGTCCGCCTAGGGTTAGGGTTAGGTGAATGGTTTGATTTTGGCTTCTGTTTAGGTTGGGTTTGAACTTAGTTTGAGGGAGTAAGTTTAGGGCTACTGTTAGTTTTCGGGTAACTGTTACGGTTGGAGTTAGCGTCAGGGTCAGGTTAGGGTGGGGGTTAAGCATAAGGGGTCCGCCTAGGGTTAGGGTTAGGTGTATGGTTTGAGTTAGGCTGCAGGTTAGGATAGGTTTGAACTTAGTTTGAGGGAGTAAGTTTAGGGCTAATGTTAGTTTTCGTTTAACTGTTACGGTTGGAGTAAGCGTCAGGGTCAGGATAGGGTTGGGGTTAAGCTTAAGGTGTCTGCCTAGGGTTAGGGTTAGGTCTATTGTTTGAGTTAGGCTTCAGGTTAGGTTAAGTTTGAACTTAGTTTGAGGGAGTAAGTTTAGGGCTACTGTTAGTTTTCGGTTCAGTGTTACGGTTGAAATTAGCGTCAGGGTCAGGTTAGGGTTGGGATTGAACTTAAGGTGTCCGCCTACGGTTAGGGTTAGGTCTGTGGTTTGAGTTAGGCTTCAGGTTAGGTTAGGTTTGAACTTAGTTTGAGGGAGTAAGTTTAGGGCTACTGTTACTTTTCGGTTCAGTGTTACGGTTGGAGATAGCATCAGGGTCAGGTTAGGGTTGGGGTTGAGCTTCAGGTGTCCGCCTAGGGTTAGTGTTAGGTCTATGGTTTGAGTTAGGCTTCAGGTTAGATTAGGTTTGAACTTAGTTTTAGGGAGAAAGTTTAGGGCTACTGTTAGTTTTCGGTTCAGTGTTACGGTTGCATTTAACCTCAGGGTCAGGTTAGGTTTGGGGTTAAGCTTAAGGTGTCCGCCTAGGGTTAGGGTTAGGTCTATTTTTTGATTTTGGCTTCAGGTTAGGTTAGGTTTGAACTTAGTCTGAGGGAGTAAGTTTAGGGCTACTGTTAGTTTCTGCTCAGTGTTACGGTTGGAGTTAGCGTGAGGGTCAGGTTAGGGTTGGGGTTGAGCTTAAGGTGTCCGCCTAGGGTTAGGGTTAGGTGTATGGTTTGATTTTGGCTTCTGGTTAGGTCAGGTTTGAACTTAGTTTGAGGGAGTAAGTTTAGGGCTACTGTTAGTTTTCGGGTAACTGTTACGGTTGGAGTTAGCGTCAGGGTCAGGTTAGGGTTGGGGTTGAGCTTAAGGTGTCCGCCTCGTGTTAGGGTTAGGTGTATGGTTTGATTTAGGCTTCAGGTTAGGTTAGTTTTGAAGTTAGTTTCAGAGAGTAAGTTTAGGGCTACTGTTAGTTTTCGGTTAACTGTAACGGTTGGAGTAAGCGTCAGGGTCAGGTTAGGGTTGGGGTTAAGCATAAGGTGTCCGCCTAGGGTTAAGGTTAGGCCTATGGTTTCATTTAGGCTTCAAGTTAGGTTAGGATTGAACTTGGTTTGAGGGAGTAAGTTTAGAGCTACTGTTAGTTTTCAGTTCAGTGTTACGTTTGGAGTTAGCGTTAGGGTCCGGTTAGGGTTGGGGTTGAGGTTAAGGTGTCCGCCTAGGTTTAGGGTTAGGTCTGTGATTTGAGTTAGGCTTCAGGTTAGGTTAGGTTTGAACTTAGTTTTAGGGAGTAAGTTTAGGGCGACTGTTAGTTTTCGGTTCAGTGTTACGGTTGGAGATAGCTTCAGGGTCAGGTTAGGGTTGGGGTTGAGCTTCAGATGTCGGCCTAGGGTTAGGATTAGGTCTATGGTTTGAGTTAGGCTTCAGGTTAGGTTAGGTTTGCACTTAGTTTTAGGGAGTAAGTTTAGGGCTACTGTTAGTTTTACGTTCAGTGTTACGGTTGGAGTTAGTGTGAGGGTCAGGTTAAGGTTGGTTTTGAGCTTCAGGTGTCCGCCTAGGGTTAGGATTAGGTGTATGGTTTGATTTAGGCTTCAGGTTAGGTTAGGTTTGAACTTAGTTTGAGGGAGTAAGTTTAGGGATACTGTTAGTTTTCGGGTAACTGTTACGGTTTTAGTTAGCGTCAGGGCCAAGTTAGGGTTGGGGTTGAGCTTAACGTGTCCGCCTAGGGTTAGGTTTAGGTGTATGGTTTGATTTAGGCTTCAGGTTAGGTTATGTTTGAACTTAGTTTAAGGGAGTAAGTTTAGGGCTACTGTTAGTTTTCTGTTAACTGTTACAGTTGGAGTAAGCGTTAGGGTCAGGTTAGGTTTGGGGTTGAAGTTAAGGTGTCCGCCTACGGTTAGGGTTAGGTGTATGGTTTGATTTAGGCTTTAGGTGAGGTTAGGTTTGAACTTAGTTTGAGGGAGTAAGTTTAGGGCTACTGTTAGTTTTCGGCTCAGTATTATGGTTGGAGTTAGCGTCAGGGTCAGGTTAGGGTTGGGGTTAGCTTTAGGTGTCCGCCTATGGTTAGTGTTAGGTCCATGGTTTGATTTAGGCTCCAGGTTAGGTTACGATTGAACTTAGTTTGAGGGAGTAAGCTTAGGGCTACTGTTAGTTTTCGGTTCAGTGTTACGTTTGGAGATAGCGTCAGGGTCGGGTTAGGGTTGGAGTTGAGCTTAAGGTGTCCGCCTAGGGTTAGGGTTAGGTCTGGGGTTTGATTTAGGCTTCAGGTTAGGTTACGTTTGAACTTAGTTTGAGTGAGTAAGTTTAGGGCTACTGTTAGTTTTCGGGTAACTGTTACGGTTGGAGATAGCGTCAGGGTCAGGTTAGGGTTGGGGTTGAGCTTGAGGTGTCTGCCTATTGTTAGGGTTATGTCTATGATTTGAGTTAGGCTTCAGGTTAGGTTAGGTTTTAACGTAGTTTGAGCGAGTAAGTTCAGGGCTACTCTTAGTTTTCGGTTCAGTGATATGGTTGTAGTTAGCCTGGAGGTCAGGTTAGGGTTGGGGTTGAGCTAAAGGTGTCCGCCTAGGGTTAGCGTTAGGTGTATGATTTGATTTAGGCTTCAGGTTAGGTTAGATTTGAACTTAGTTTGAGGGAGTAAGTTTAGGGCTACTGTTAGTTTTCTGTTAACTGTTACGTTTGGAGTAAGCGTCAGGGTCAGGTTAGGTTTGGGGTTGAGCTTAAGGTGTCCGCCTAGGGTTAGGGTTAGGTGTATGGTTTGATTTAGGCTTCAGGTTAGGTTAGGTTTGAACTTAGTTTGAGGGAGTAAGTTTAGGGCTACTGTTAGTTTTCGTTTATCTTTTACGGTTGGAGTAAGCGTCAGGGTCAGGTTAGGGTGGGGGTTAACCATAAGGTGTCCGCCTAGGGTTAGGGTTAGGTCTATGTTTTCATTTAGGCTTCAGGTTAGGTTAGGATTGAACTTAGTTTGAGGGAGTAAGTTTAGGGCTACTGTTAGTTTTCGGTTCAGTGTTAAGCTTGCATTTAGCCTCAGGGTCAGGTTAGGGTTGGGGTTAAGCTTAAGGTGTCCGCCTAGGGTTAGGGTTAGGTCTATTGTTTGAGTTAGGCTTCAATTTAGGTTAGGTTTGAACTGAGTTTGAGGGAGTAAGTTTAGGGCTACTGTTAGTTTTTGGTTCAGTGTTACTTTTGGAGTTATGTGAGGGTCCGGTTAGGGTTGGGGTTGATCTTAAGGTGTCCGCCTAGGGTTAGGGTTAGGTTTGTGGTTTGAGTTAGGCTTCAGGTTAGGTTAGGTTTGAACTTAGTTTGATGGAGTAAGTTTAGGGCTACTCTTAGTTTTCGGGTAACTGTTACTGTTGGAGTTAGTGTCAGGGCCAGGTTAGGGTTGGGGTTGAGCTTAAGTTGGCCGTCTAGGGTTAGGATTAGGTGTATGGTTTGATTTAGACTTCAGTTTAGTTTAGGTTTGAACTTAGTTTGAGGGTGTAAGTTCAGGGGTACTTGTAGTTTTCGGGTAACTGTTACGATTGGAGATAGCGTCAGGGCCAGGTTATCGTTGGGGTTGAGCTGAAGGTGTCCGCCTATGGTTACGGTTATGTGTAAGTTTTGATTTAGGCTTCAGGTTAGGTTATGTTTGAACTTAGTTTGAGGGAGTAAGTTTTGGGCTACTGTTAGTTTTCGGTTAACTGTTACGGTTGGAGTAAGCGTCAGGATCAGGTTAGGTTTGGGGTTGAGCTTAAGGTGTCCACCTAGGGTTAGGGTTAGGTGTATGGTTTGATTTAGGCTTCGGGATAGGTTAGGTTTGAACTTAGTTTGACGGAGTAAGTTTAGGGCTACTGTTAGTTTTCTCTTCAGTATTATGGTTGGAGTTAGCGTCAGGGTCAGGTTAGGGTTGGGGTTAGCTTGAGGTGTCTGCCTAGGGTTAGGGTTAGGTCTATGGTTTGAGTTAGGCTTCAGGTTAGGTTAGGTTTGAACTTAGTTTGAGGGAGTAAGTTTAGGGCTACTGTTAGTTTTCGGTTAACTGTTACGGTTGGAGTAAGCGTCAGGGTCAGGTTAGGGTGGGGGTTAAGCATAAGGTGTCCGCCTAGGGTTAGGGTTAGGTCTATGGTTTCATTTAGGCTTCAGGTTAGGTTAGGTTTGAACTTAATTTGAGGGAGTAAGTTTAGGGATACTGTTAGTTTTCAGGTAACTGTTACGGTTGGAGATAGCGTCAGGGTCAGGTTAGTGTTGGGGTTGAGCTTCAGGTGTGCGCCTATTGTTAGGGTTAGGTCTATGATTTGAGTTAGGCTTCAGGTTAGGTTAGGTATGAAATTAGTTTGAGCGAGTAAGTTTAGGGCTACCCTTAGTTTTCGGTTCAGTGATATGGTTGGAGTTAGCCTGGAGGTCAGGTTAGGGTTGGGGTTGAGCTTAAGGTGTCCGCCTAGGGTTAGGGTTAGGTGTATGGTTTGATTTAGGCTTCAGGTTAGGTTAGGTTTGAACTTAGTTTGAAGGAGTAAGTTTAGGGCTACTGTTAGTTTTCCGTTCAGTGTTACGGTTGGAGATAGCGTCAAGGTCAAGTTAGGGTTGGGGTTGAGATTCAGGTGTCCGCCTAGGGCTAGGGTTAGGTCTATGGTTTGAGTTAGGCTTCAGGATAGGTTAGGTTTGAACTTAGTTTGAGGGAGTTAGTTTAGGGCTACTGTTAGTTTTCGTTTAACTGTTACGGTTGGAGTAAGCGTGAGGGTCAGGTTAGGGTGGGGGTTAAGCATAGGGTGTCCGCCTAGGGTTAGGGTTAGGTCTATGGTTTCCTTTAGTCTTCAGGTTAGGTTAGGATTGAACTTAGTTTGAGGGAGTAAGTTTAGGGCTACTGTTATGTTTCGGTTCAGTGTTACGTTTGGAGTTAGCTTGAGGGTCTGGTTAGGGTAGGGGTTGAGATTAAGGTGTCCGCCTAGGGTTAGGGTTAGGTGTATGGTTTGATTTAGGCTTCAGGTTAGGTTAGGTTTAAAGTTAGTTTGAGGGAGTAAGTTTAGGGCTACTGTTAGTTTTCTGTTAACTGTTACAGTTGGAGTAAGCGACAGGGTCAGGTTAGGGTGGGGGTTAAGCATAAGGTGTCTGCCTAGGGTTAGGGTTAGGTTTATGATTTGATTTAGGCTTCAGGTTAGGTTAGGTTTGAACTTAGTTTGAGGGAGTCAGTTTAGGGCTACTGTTAGTTTTCGGTTAACTGTGACGGTTGGAGTAAGCGTCAGGGTCAGGTTAGGTTTGGGGTTGAGCTTAAGGTGTCCGCCTAGGGTTAGGGTTAGGTGTATGGTTTGATTTAGGCTTCAGGTTAGGTTAGGTTTGAACTTAGTTTGAGGGAGTAAGTTTAGGGCTACTGTTAGTTTTCGTTTAACTGTTACGGTTGGAGTAAGCGTCAGGGTCAGCTTAGGGTGGGGGTTAAGCATAAGGTGTCCGCCTAGGGTTAGGGTTAGGTATATGGTTTCATTTAGGCTTCAGGTTAGGTTAGGATTGAACTTAGTTTGAGGGAGTAAGTTTAGGGCTACTGTTAGTTTTCGGTTCAGTGTTACGGTTGGAGATAGCGTCAGGGTCAAGTTAGGGTTGGGGTTGAGATTCAGGTGTCCACTAGGGTTAGGGTTAGGTCTATGGTTTGAGTTAGGCTTCAGGTTAGGTTAGGTTTGAACTTAGTTTGAGGGAGTAAGTTTAGGCCTATTGTATTTTTCGGTTCATATTTACGGTTGGATTTAGCCTCAGGGTCAGGTTAGGGTTGGGGTTAATCTTATGGTGTCCGCCTAGGGTTAGGGTTAGGTCTATTGTTTGAGTTAGGCTTCAGGTTAGGTTAGGTTTGAACTTAGTTTGAGGGAGTAAGTTTAGGGCTACTGTTAGTTTTCGTTTAACTGTTACATTTGGAGTATGCGTCAGGGTCAGGTTAGGGTGGGGGTTAAGAATAAGGTGTCCGCCTATGGTTAGGGTTGTGTCTATGGTTTCATTTAGGCTTTAAGTTAGGTTAGGATTGAACTTAGTTTGAGGGATTCAGTTTAGGGCTACTGATAGTTTTCGGTTAACTGTTACGGTTGGAGTAAGCGACAGGGTGATGTTAGGTTTGGGGTTGATCTCAAGGTGTCCGCCTAGGGTTAGGGTTAGGTGTATGGTTTGATTTAGGCTTCAGGTTAGGTTAGGTTTGAACTTAGTTTGAGGGAGTAAGTTTAGGACTACTGTTAGTTTTTGATTCAGTGATACATTTGGAGTTAGCCTGAGTGTCCGGTTAGGGTTGGGGTTGAGCTTAAGGTGTCCGCCTAGGGTTAGGGTTAGGTCTGTGGTTTGAGATAGGCTTCAGGTTAGGTTAGGTTTGAACTTAGTTTGAGGGAGTAAGTTTAGGGCTACTGTAAGTTTTCGGTTCAGTGTTACGGTTGGAGTTAGCGTGAGGGTCAGGTTAGGGTTGGGGTTGAGCTTAAGGTGTCCGCCTAGGGTTAGGGTTAGGTGAATGGTTTGATTTTGGCTTCTGTTTAGGTTGGGTTTGAACTTAGTTTGAGGGAGTAATTTTAGGGCTACTGTTAGTTTTCGGGTAACTGTTACGGTTGGAGTTAGCGTCAGGGTCAGGTTAGGGTGGGGGTTAAGCATAAGGGGTCCGCCTAGGGTTAGGGTTAGGTCTAAGATTTGATTTAGGCTTCAGGTTAGGTTAGGTTTGAACTTAGTTTGAGGGAGTAAGTTTAGGGCTACTGTTAGTTTTCGGTTAACTGTTACAGTTGGTGTAAGAGTCAGGGTCAGGTTAGGTTTGGGGTTGAGCTTAAGGTATCCGCCTAGGGTTAGGGTTAGGTGTATGGTTTGAGTTAGGCTGCAGGTTAGGATAGGTTTGAACTTAGTTTGAGGGAGTAAGTTTAGGGCTAATGTTAGTTTTCGTTTAACTGTTACGGTTGGAGTAAGCGTCAGGGTCAGGATAGGGTTGGGGTTAAGCTTAAGGTGTCTGCCTAGGGTTAGGGTTAGGTCTATTGTTTGAGTTAGGCTTCAGGTTAGGTTAAGTTTGAACTTAGTTTGAGGGAGTAAGTTTAGGGCTACTGTTAGTTTTCGGTTCAGTGTTACGGTTGAAATTAGCGTCAGGGTCAGGTTAGGGTTGGGATTGAACTTAAGGTGTCCGCCTACGGTTAGGGTTAGGTCTGTGGTTTGAGTTAGGCTTCAGGTTAGGTTAGGTTTGAACTGAGTTTGAGGGAGTAAGTTTAGGGCTACTGTTAGTTTTCGATTCAGTGTTATGGTTGGAGATAGCGTCAGGGTCAGGTTATGGTTGGGGTTGAGCTTCAGGTGTCCGCCTAGGGTTAGGATTAGGTCTATGGTTTGTGTTAGGCTTCAGGTTAGGTTAGGTTTGAACTTAGTTTGAGGGAGTAAGTTTAGGGCTACTGTTAGTATTCGGTTCAGTGTTACTGTTGGAGTTAGCGTGAGGGTCAGGTTAGGGTTGGGGTTGAGCTTAAGGTGTCCGCCTAGGGTTGGGGTTAGGTTTATGGTTTGATTTAGGCTTCAGGTTAGGTTAGGTTTAAACTTAGTTTGAGGGAGTAAATTTAGGGCTACTGTTAGTTTTCGGGTAACTGTTACGGTTGGAGTTAGCGTCAGGGTCAGGTTAGGGTTGGGGTTGAGCTTAAGGTGTCCTCCTAGGGTTAGGGTTAGGTGTATGGTTTGATTTAGGCTTCAGGTTAGGTTAGGTTTGAAGTTAGTTTCAGGGAGTAAGTTTAGGGCTACTGTTAGTTTTCGGTTAACTGTTACAGTTGGAGTAAGCGTCAGGGTCAGGTTAGGGTGGGGTTTAAGGATAAGGTGTCCGCCTAGGGTTAGGGTTAGGTCTATGGTTTCATTTAGGCTTCAGGTTAGGTTAGGATTGAACTTAGTTTGAGGGAGTAAGTTTAGGGCTACTGTTAGTTTTCGGTTCAGTGTTACGTTTGGAGTTAGCATGAGGGTCCGGTTAGGGTTGGGGTTGAGCTTCAGGTGTCCGCCTAGGGTTAGGGTTAGGTGTATGTTTTGATTTAGGTTTCAGGTTAGGTTAGGTTTGAACTTAGTTTGAGGGAGAAAGTTTAGGGCTACTGTTAGTTTTCGGGTAAGTGTTACGGTTGGAGTTAGCGTCACAGCCAGGTTAGGGTTGGGGTTGATCTTAAGGTGTCCGACTAGGGTTAGGGTTAGGTGTATGGTTTGATTTAAGCTTCAGGTTATGTTATGTTTGAACTTAGTTTGAGGGAGTAAGTTTAGGGCTACTGTTAGTTTTCGGTTAACTGTTACAGTTGGAGTAAGCGTCAGGGTCAGGTTAGGTTTGGGGTTGAAGTTAAGGTGTCCGCCTAGGTTTAGGGTTAGGTGTATGGTTTGATTTAGGCTTCAGGTTAGGTTAGGTTTGAACTTAGTTTGAGGGAGTAAGTTTAGGGCTACTGTTAGTTTTCGGTTCAGTGTTACGGTTGGAGATAGCGTCATGGTCAGGTTAGGTTTGGAGTGGAGCTTAAGGTGTCCGCCTAGGGTTAGGGTTAGGTCTGTGGTTTGCTTTAGGCTTCAGGTTAGGTTACGTTTGAACTTAGTTTGAGTGAGTAAGTTTAGGGCTACTGTTAGTTTTCGGTTCAATGTTACGGTTGGAGATAGCGTCAGGGTCAGGTTAGGGTTGGGGTTCAGCTTCAGTTGTCCGCCTATTGTTAGGGTTAAGTCTATGATTTGAGTTAGGCTTCAGTTTAGGTTAGGTTTGAACTTAGTTTGAGCGAGTAAGTTCAGGGCACTCTTAGTTTTCGGTTCAGTGATATGGTTGGAGTTAGCCTGGAGGTCAGGTTAGGGTTGGGGTTGATCTAAAGGTGTCCGCCTAGGGTTAGGGTTAGGTCTATGGTTTGAGTTAGGCTTCAGGTTAGGTTAGGTTTGAACTTAGTTTGAGGGAGTAAGTTTAGGGCTACTGATAGTTTTCGGGAAACTGTTACGGTTGGAGTTAGCGTCAGGGCCAGGTTATGGTTGGGGTTGAGATTAAGGTGTTCGCCTAGGGTTATGGTTAGGTGTATGGTTTGATTTAGGCTTCTGGTTAGGTTAGGTTTGAAGTTAGTTTGAGGGAGTAAGTTTAGGGCTACTGTTAGTTTTCGGTTAACTGTTACAGTTGGAGTAAGCGTCAGGGTCCGGGTAGGGTGGGGGTTAAGCATAAGGTGTCCGCCTAGGATTAGGGTTAGGTCTATGATTTGATTTAGGCTTCAGGTTAGGTTAGGTTTGAACATAGTTTGAGGGAGTCAGTTTAGGGCTACTGATAGTTTTCGGTTAACTGTTACGGTTGGAGTAAGCGACAGGGTGATGTTAGGTTTGGGGTTGATCTCAAGGTGTCCGCCTAGGGTTAGGGTTAGGTGTATGGTTTGATTTAGGCTTCAGGTTAGGTTAGGTTTGAACTTAGTTTGAGGGAGTAAGTTTAGGACTACTGTTAGTTTTTGATTCAGTGATACATTTGGAGTTAGCCTGAGTGTCCGGTTAGGGTTGGGGTTGAGCTTAAGGTGTCCGCCTAGGGTTAGGGTTAGGTCTGTGGTTTGAGATAGGCTTCAGGTTAGGTTAGGTTTGAACTTAGTTTGAGGGAGTAAGTTTAGGGCTACTGTTAGTTTTCGGTTCAGTGTTACGGTTGGAGTTAGCGTGAGGGTCAGGTTAGGGTTGGGGTTGAGCTTAAGGTGTCCGCCTAGGGTTAGGGTTAGGTGAATGGTTTGATTTTGGCTTCTGTTTAGGTTGGGTTTGAACTTAGTTTGAGGGAGTAAGTTTAGGGCTACTGTTAGTTTTCGGGTAACTGTTACGGTTGGAGTTAGCGTCAGGGTCAGGTTAGGGTGGGGGTTAAGCATAAGGGGTCCGCCTAGGGTTAGGGTTAGGTGTATGGTTTGAGTTAGGCTGCAGGTTAGGATAGGTTTGAACTTAGTTTGAGGGAGTAAGTTTAGGGCTAATGTTAGTTTTCGTTTAACTGTTACGGTTGGAGTAAGCGTCAGGGTCAGGATAGGGTTGGGGTTAAGCTTAAGGTGTCTGCCTAGGGTTAGGGTTAGGTCTATTGTTTGAGTTAGGCTTCAGGTTAGGTTAAGTTTGAACTTAGTTTGAGGGAGTAAGTTTAGGGCTACTGTTAGTTTTCGGTTCAGTGTTACGGTTGAAATTAGCGTCAGGGTCAGGTTAGGGTTGGGATTGAACTTAAGGTGTCCGCCTACGGTTAGGGTTAGGTCTGTGGTTTGAGTTAGGCTTCAGGTTAGGTTAGGTTTGAACTTAGTTTGAGGGAGTAAGTTTAGGGCTACTGTTAGTTTTTGGGTAACTGTTACGGTTGGAGTTAGCGTCACGGCCAGGTTAGGGTTGGGGTTGAGCTTCAGGTGTCCGCCTAGGGTTAGGGTTAGGTGTATGGTTTGATTTAGGCTTCAGGTTAGGTTAGGTTTGAACTTAGTTTGAGGGAGTAAGTTTAGGGCTACTGTTAGTTTTCGGTTCAGTATTATGGTTGGAGTTAGCGTCAGGGTCAGGTTAGGGTTGGGGTTGAGCTTCAGGTGTCCGCCTATTGTTAGGGTTAGGTCTATGATTTCAGTTAGCCTTCAGGTTAGGTTAGGTTTGAACTTAGTTTGAGCGAGTAAGTTTAGGGCTACTCTTAGTTTTCGGTTCAGTGATATGGTTGGAGTTAGCCTGGAGGTCAGGGTAGGGTTGTGGTTGAGTTTAAGGTGTCCGCCTAGGGTTAGGGTTAGGTGTATGGTTTGATTTAGGCTTCAGGTTAGGATAGGTTTGAACTTAGTTTGACGGAGTAAGTTTAGGGCTACTGTTAGTTTTCAGGAAACTGTTACGGTTGGAGTTAGCGTCAGGGCCAGGTTAGGGTTGGGGTTTAGATTAAGGTGTCCGCATAGGGTTAGGGTTAGGTGTATGGTTTGATTTAGGCTTCAGGTTAGGTTAGGATTGAAGTTAGTTTGAGGGAGTAAGTTTAGGGCTACTGTTAGTTTTCGGTTAACTGTTACACTTGGAGTAAGCGTCAGGGTTAGGTTAGGGTTGGTGTTGAGCTTAAGGTGTCCGCCTAGGTTTAGGGTTAGGTCTGTGATTTGAGTTAGGCTTCAGGTTAGGTTAGGTTTGAACTTAGTTTTAGGGAGTAAGTTTAGGGCTACTGTTAGTTTTCGGTTCAGTGTTACGTTTGGAGATAGCGTGAGGGTCAGGTTAGGGTTGGATTTGAACTTCATGTGTCCGGCTAGGGTTAGGGTTAGGTGTGTAGTTTGATTTAGGCTTCAGGTTAGGTTAGGTTTGAACTTAGTTTGAGGCAGTAAGTTTAGGGCTACTGTTAGTTTTCGGTTAAGTGTTACGGTTGGAATAAGCGTCAGGGTCAGGTTAGGTTTGGGGTTGAGCTTAAGGTGTCCGCCTAGGGTTAGGGTGAGGTGTATGGTTTAATTTAGGCGTCAGGTTAGGTTAGGTTTGAACTTAGTTTGAGGGACTAAGTTTAGGGCTACTGTTAGTTTTCGGTTCAGTGCTACGGTTGGAGATAGCGTCAGGGTCAAGTTAGGGTTGGGGTTGAGATTCAGGTGTCCGCCTAGGGTTAGGGTTAGGTCTATGGTTTGAGTTAGGCTTCAGGTTAGGTTAGGTTTGAACTTAGTTTGAGGGAGTAAGTTTAGGCCCATTGTATTTTTCGGTTCAGTGTTATGGTTGGATTTTGCCTCAGGGTCAGGTTAGGGTTGGGGTTAAGCTTAAGGTGTCCGCTTAGGGTTAGGGTTAGGTCTAATGTTTGAGTTAGGCTTCAGGTTAGGTTAGGTTTGAACTTAGTTTGAGGGAGTAAGTTTAGGGCTACTGTTAGTTTTCGGTTCATTGTTACGTTTGGAGTTAGCGTAAGGGTACGGTTAGGGTTGGGGTTGAGCTTAAGGTGTCCGCCTAGGGTTAGGGTTAGGTCTGTGGTATGAGTTAGGCATCAGGTTAGGTTAGGTTTGAACTTAGTTTGAGGGAGTAATTTTAGGGATACTGTTAGTTTTCAGTTCAGTGTTACGGTTGAAGATAGCGTCAGGGTCAGGTTAGGGTTGTGGTTGAGCTTCAGATATCCGCCTAGGGTTAGGGTTAGGTCTATGGTTTGAGTTAGGCTTCAGGTTAGGTTTGGTTTGAACTTAGTTTGATGGAGTAAGTTTAGGGCTAATGTTAGTTTTAGGTTCAGTGTTACGGTTGGAGTTAGCGTGAGGGTAACGTTAAGGTTGGGGTTTTGTTTAAGGTGTCCGCCTAGCGTTAGGGTTAGGTCTGTGGTTTGATTTAGGCTTCAGGTTATGTTACGTTTGAACTTAGTTTGAGTGA